>BQNB010160678.1:0-14771 GCA_026074375.1 Tanacetum coccineum
AAGGTATTAGCCTTCAAACGTCATAATAAATACAAGAGTAATAATTTAGCCAAGGTAAACTAACCGAGTTAACGAATGATACCAAAAACTGAACGATTACTAAAGTATAAGAATTACACGATGTCTCCTATGGAATGAATTGCGTTGCTCGACCTCTTCTGCTCTTTTTCCCTTCTGAAAATCGACTTTTGTGGTTTAGGTATCGAGAATATGATTTAGCACACTTAAAACTCGTTTTTGAGTTTTCTATTTATAATGTCTGGAAGTCGGTTCAATACGGCGTATCCAAAGAGTTGGATACGGCGTATTGGGCTTTTCTTGGAGTAGGGACCACGTTTGATATCTTCCAGAATATTATATTCCATATCTTGAATACGGCGTATAGAGGTCTTCTGGATACGGCGTATTGATCTTCAATCCTGAGTGGTCTTTTGGTGAATGCAGGCACGGATACGCCGTATCTTCTTGATGGATACGGCGTATTGGTCTTCAAATCAATAATCTTCAAAATATCTTCATTTAAGCTCCATAATGCGCGCCTTTTGCTATCTTTCACCAATTACTCCATAATTACTGCAATTCTTAAATATAAACGATTAAGTAACAATTCTTTGCAATAATTATACAAAATGGGTTAATATCGTGGGACAAATGATGCTATAAAATAGACGTTATTTGATGTCATCAATCCTCTTTTCTACAACTATCATGACTATCATGGGTCAACTTGCATATGTTTCTCTCACAACCGAAACCTTTTCTACACTCTAAGAGATGAGATGGACATCATGTTTGCTCATCTTGAATATATTCTCACTACCGCAATCACCTCACACTTTTCACCTCCATCTTAAAAAGTCTTCAAATGTTTTCATAAACGTGTCACCCTAAACTTTTTTGCTCAAAAAGTCATTCTCTATGAATCATGAATAATTTAAGATTTATGTAGTATTGTTCTCTTTATCTCATGAAGTATGTAGTGTAACTTATGGATTAATTATTTTGTATTAGCTCTAGTTTTATTTTGCATGAATGTATTAGTTGCATTTGCTATTATATGAGTTTCTTGATGGTTGAATGAAACTCTATTTTGGTTGACTTTCATATAATGTGTTTCTCTAAAAGATATTTGTCTTGCACTTGTATTTCTAACCTTGTTTTGTAGCACATAATTTTTGTAAGATCGATCCCTTGGTGCCCCGAACAATTCCTTCAACAACTCGACGATCATCCTTTTTAAATTCGACAAAAAGGGGGAGAAATGGAACAAAACTCATTAATAATGTGTAACTATTAATCATCCTAAGATATGAACCAAACACTCATTTAATTTATAAAAATTTACTCATGTGATTCAAAAAAAGAAAATATATAAATATATATATATATATAAATATATATAATAGTGCGGGATATTATAATAAATATATAATGGTTTGGTAATCAATACTTTGATTTAAATTTTAACATGTTATGCATAAACAACAATGTGTAAGTTTTAAAAATACATATATGCAAAAATTCGGCCATATGATCATAAGTGTACATGTTCATAAAATTTTGACTCAAGAAGTGTTTATGATTAATTCCTAATCAAAAAAAATTTTATGTTTTTTAGTACTCCTATGACTACGGTATCATTTAGTTATGGAATCCTAGACCAAAATACGACCGCTTCTAGGTGAGAGGTTTTGGGATCCTCTTGAAAGCGTGCACAAAGGCAAACACTAAACATGATATTGGGTCTACTAGCCGTTAAGTATAATAAACTACCTATCATGCCTCTATATTTGGTATTATCTACGGACTTACCTTCTTCGTCTCTCGTGAGTTTGGTTTCCGTAGACATATGAGTTTTTATTGGCTTAGAGTCTTCTAGTCCAAATTTCTTAAGCATTTCCTTAATATATTTTGATTGATTAAAAAATATTCCATCATCTAATTGTTTTATTTGTAATCCTAAGAAAAAAAATTAATTCCCCCATCATACTCATTTCAAACTCATCATGCATGATCTTGGCAAAGTCATCATATATTTCTTGACAAGTTGATCCGAATATAATGTCATTAACATATATTTGGACAATAATGAGGTTGAAGTCTTTCTTTTTAGTAAAGAGTGTGTAGTCAAATAAAGAGGATGATGTGTCTTTGGTGGATGGAATTTTAGAGGGTGCATTGGGAGCACTAGGAGATGATTCATGAAGCTTGGGTGATAAGGTTATAGTTTCTTCATTTGTCAAGTCAATGAAGAGTTGTTTTGGTGGTATGATGGTGAATTTTTGTTTCTTTGATGGTTTGGAAATGGAAGCTTTTGGTGAAGCAATAGAGGTTGATAATGGTTAGTATATGATGAGGAAGATAATGTGTTGGTGATGATCTTTTAAAAGGGAGTTTGTTTCATCCATAGTGGTTTAAGACTTTTTCGATGCAAAACTAATCCTACTTCTATGTTAATTATTATCCACTAACTCATTTTTCTTCGTCTACGTGAGTTCGTGGACATAGAAGATTTTAATTAGTTCATAGATAATCCATGTGAAAAAATGGTTCCTAATGAACAAATTCTTTTAAAAACTAGAAAACCAACAAATGGCATTTTTAGTGACTACCATATTTCCTATCTATCACTAATACTAAGTATATTATATACCAATCTATAATTTACATAATTAGAGAGTGAGACGTACCTTAGCCTTAAAGAGAAATTAATTTAAAATATTCAAGGTAGCAAGCTTTAAGGATGAGGATTTATGGAAATCCTATATGAGTTCTTCAATTTGTTTGACGAAAGCCAAAGGATGCTTGTAGATGATTAACCTCGAAAGATATGATGATTTAGCCATTTGGTCCCCATCGTTTCATGGGTCCGAAGTTATTGTTTCCGAACATGTTTTGCATTTGATTCGAAGATATGCACGGTGAACATCTTCCACATTGAGTAAAGCTTGGTTGGTGTAAATGATTCCACATTGTGTGATTAGTGTTAGAGTAATTTCGTCTACCTTGGTCTCTCCTAGGTTGAGGTGTTTTGGAACGAGGATGAGAATTTTCTTTTCTTCTCGGAGGAGGTGTTTTAGACCTCATTGTGGGTTTAGTAAATCCGACTCTGGGTTTTAAGGACGGTTTGTAAAAACATTTTACCTCATCATCACATGCAATAGGAATTTTAGTATTGTTTATAAGTAAAAAATTTTGGTTTTGAGTTTGGGTTTGATTCTATCAATTTTTCTTTCGACTGCTCGAACTTCTTGAAGCTCTTACAAAAATTTTACTTAGTGTTTCGCTAGGTGATCCATTTGGTAAATTAAATCCCTAAACCGGATTTACTCCTTCCAGAAGGAATTTTGGAAAACTTATTATTTTCTTAAGTAGTGACTATTATCATTAAATTTTGTTTAGTCTATAAATTTTCTTTTCTAAGCTTCACATTTTCCAAACTTAAGGTCTTGACATAAAGTTTACATTCTTCATTTACTTCCCTTACATTTTTTCAAACCTAGATAATTTATCTTTTAATCTATTGCTTCATTTCTCTATTTCCTATTTTTAGCTTGGTTTTAGAGTTTTATTTTTAGCCATGACTTTTAGTCCTATTTTGCATAGTCTACTATATTCACTAGTCTAAAGCTAATTTTCCGTCTAGTGATGATTGGTCACTCCACTAAAGTATTTCCGTTTCGAAAAAGTACCGTCAATGGAAGCTTTAGCCATAAGACACTTTTCGTCATTTGTCTTCTCCTCTTCATCTTCGTCGCTATCACTCCAAGATCCTCCAACAAACGCTTTTTGATTTTGATATCTTGATAGTTTTGGACATTCTCGACGGAGATGATTTGGATCCTCGCACACTTAAAAGCCATTTTCTTTCGCCTTTTGCCCATTTTTTGGTGTCGTCTTTATTCCTTTGGAATAATTTTTCCCTCTTCATGTGGTTGTCTGTCATACGAATCGATTACAAATTAATCATGCCTCGTCTTTTGAAGAATTTCTTGAAGTTCATTTTAGGCCATGACATATTCCTTCATCTTCACTATCGAGGAGGTTGAGTCTCATCATTCATGACTAGATTTCCCTTTCTAGCTTTCAAGGCAATAGATCTACTTTGTTCTCTTTTGCTTTTGACGGTTTCAGAATCTTTCTTAATTACTTCTTCATAAACCTTCAAATTTCCAATGAGTTCGTCAAGTGATAGAGTTGTTAGATCTTGATTTTTAAATCACCGTGACTTTTAAGCGCCATTTTTAGGATGGAATTGCCCTAAGAAATTTCCGAACACAATTCTTGCTAGAAAAACTTTTCATCAAGTGTTTTTAGACTAGTAATAATAGTGTTAAATTTACAAAGGCAGTATCTATTTGATTCCTCTTCTGGTATCGTAAAATTGTTCAAATTGTTGAACCAAGAAGATCTATTTTGTTAGCTTGACTTGATTAATACCTTGATTGAGGTAGATTAACAAATATCCTAAATTTCTTTTTGCGTTGACATATAAAAATTCTTTCGTATTCTTTTCGTGGCAAAGCATTATAAATTACCATTTTAGCTTCATTATTTTTTGCAAGTTTCTTTTTAAGATCATCGTTTTGTTTATGAAAAGGTACAATTTCATCCTTTTTAGTTTCGGGATTATTTTAAATAGAAAAAAATCATCATCGGTAATAACATGCCAAAGATCTAGATCTTTTGACTTCACATAAGTTCCGAATCTATTTTTCTAATAAATAAATCTATCACTTTCAAATAGTGGTGGTCTTTGCATAGATTGTCCTTCTAAATATTTTTCCGATTCCATAGATCGATTCAAGTTTTAAAATACAATTTATTTTAAAAATCTTGTTTGACGTAGCTCTGATACCAACTGTGGAAAACTAGAAGGGAGGTTGAATTCAACACTTGCACAATATAAACAATATGTGAATTCTAGATTCGACTTTATGTGAATTCAACACTTGCACAATATAAACAATATGCTTATCTAAACAATTAATAGGATGGTATAAAAAAATAATGTAAGATAAGAAATAAAAGTAAGAACAATCAAACCACAACGCGAGGATTTATAGTGGTTCGGTAACGAAGCACCTCTTCGCCCTACTCCACTCCCCGAGTACCTAACTCGAGAGTTTTATTCACTATGTCAACAAACTCCCTTATGGCGGAGAAAATCGTACACAACTTTCGCTTATATCAATTTCCGATACTAAGCTAGATGTCGAGTTCTAATCTTAACTAGAACCAATCTATCACGACTTCACAACTTCTTCACTACTTTCACGATTTCACAACACAACTTCACAACTACACAATTTCTTCACGCCATAGTGTTCTTCACCACACTACTTCACTACTTCACCTCTACTTTCACATCTAACGATCACAACTTGGATGAATCACTAAGATTCAACTATACTTACAACAATCATTAAGATCTAACAACTACACATTTTTACAAGATTTATAAATGATTTACAAGTTATGATATGGATGCAATAAGATTGCAACAACATACAAAGGTGTAATACTTCTTCACTTGATGATGAAAGTATTCTTCTCTTGCACTTGAGGAATTGAGCTTGGATCACTTGGAAACAAAGCTTTATGATTAAATGATCAAAGGATTTTAATGAGATGTGTGGGCTGTTTTAGGACAGAAAGAATGAGTGCAGAATATGAGAAAATAGTAGGGAAAAGTCCACTATTTATAGGACAAACTGAAGGAGCGTCTACCGATGGGCGGTCCCCTTAAATAGGTGGGCGGTCACCTTAAAATTAAGAGGGCCGCCCGTGTATTTAAGGGGGCCGCCCTAGACTGGGCGCTCTCTAGTTTGTCCTTTTGTGTAAGGAGAATTTTTTGGAACTTTCTAGCCGTTTTAGGTCCGAAAATTTGAATTTCAAAATGTTTATTTTGAATAAACATTTCTTTTAATTGTAGAAAATGTTTTGTAATGTTTATAAAATTGTTTACAACATTTTAAAAAAAGTGTGAGGTTGAATAAATTTTTTTTTCATCATAAAATGCATTAAGCATTTATTTATACATACCTTTAAGTGATGTAATTTTCGAAATGAAAATTTACTACTAATTACTTGTTTGCATTTAATTTACATTGAACGTTTTTATATTTTGTGATTATCAAAACGTAAAGATGTGAAAATTATTAATAATGTTTTTAGGCATTATTTCTATCAACATACATTACAATAAAAATAAAACATTGCGAAATTTGAAAAATAATGCAAAAATTTATAAAAAAATACATCAAATTATAAATAAACTAATCTTCCTGTTGATGTTGTAGATGTTGTTGCCAAAGATGCTCAGTGACATTACGTTGAAGCTTTGCGTGTGTTTGTTTATCACGTAGTTCTTTGGATTTTCTATCTTTGCAATTACGCAACGGCACCGAACCCATGTCCTAAATATTATGGCTTGTCGGGTAAAATAAACTTTTTGCTGGTCAAACTCGATAAAAACGCAAAACATTTATAATCATTTTTAAAATCCTGTTAATGCAGATATGAATGCAAGTGTACATGACATCTGCGTTAGCTTGTATGCGCGTTCCAAGCACTAACCGGTTTGACATATAATATGCCAATGACCTTGAAAGGACGCGCCAAAAAGCTCTTTCAAACTATCAAAATAAAGCTCTTTCTGAAAAGACAAAAAATAATCTTTTCACTGTATCAAACTTCTTTTTATCTTTCGAACCACGTTTCGTCTTGTTTTGGCCGTTTTAAATAACGGGCAAAGGGCATAGCTCGTGAGGGAGGATGGATATTGTCGGAAAAGGCGGCCCGGGTGAGTTGGGGGAAATGTCATGTGGGGGTTCTAGGGATGCGACTCTATGTGAGGGAGACAGACACGTCTTAGAAGACATGACAGCAACAAAGGGTTGTAGGGGTAGTAATGGAGGGGAGTCAATGCCGTGATTGTTGTAAATCGATCCAGCGCTAGTGTAGAAATGGCTATCCGTTTGCACATATGATACTGCTTACCGAACGGGGAGTTCTACATCCCGAATTACAAATGGTACTCACTACACGGCGCTAGCCATCGAGTCTGAGGCGCATGGTACCGCGTACGCGGAACGAGAAGTTGAGGGTCGTAGCAAAGGGATAAGCGAGTAGACTATTCAAGATAAACGGGTGTCGGTAAATCGTTATTGACCACCCTCTTTACCCCAAAAAATGCATGCCAAATCCACAAATCATATGATGCAACAGCCTCAAGCATTATAGTTGGGTATTTTTTATCATCTCTAGCAAATTGGCCATGCCATGCTTTTGGGTAATTTCTCCATTCCCAGTGCATACAATCAATGCTTCCAAGCATTCCCGGAAAACCATGAATATTATTGTGTGCAGTGTATAAATTTTGAATGTCATTGAAGTCAGATTTTCGTAAATACTCGGGCATAAACAGATCGATAACGCACATAGTAAAAAAATCTAGACAATCGCGTGCGCAATGGTTACCCATTTGTAAATACTCATCTAATGAATCAGGTGTTAAGCCGTATGCCAGTTGGCGTATGACGCTTGTGCATTTCATAATAACACTAAAACCTGGTAGACCCGTAGCATCGGGTCGGACTCTAAAGAAATCGAAATGCGGAGGAAGAGGATGGTGCGTTTGAATGCAATTTTCAATACCTGAGACTATTTTTAAAAATAGTGTATGGCTCATACGATATCGTTTTCGAAAATAATACTCGGGATATTTTAGGTGAGGACCAAAATAGTCCGCCATCAAACGTGCTTCCGCATCTAAACGTTCCCGGTAGATATAGTTTCGGTGCCGCACCCGTTCTACTTCTTCTTCTTATTGTTGCTCTGACTGAACTTGTTGCATAATCATCTCAAGATCATCGAAATCATCAACATCGGACAAATTACCACAATATGAATCACTCATCATGTTTATTGATATTAAGATGTAGTGTTTTGAAAGAGTAGTCATGTAAAATTTGATAAAATAAGGTAGTATTTATAGTGTAAAAGTAGGTATAAATTAAAAAAAAAATATGATAATTTAAAAAAAAAGCAACGATATATGTAAACGGATACATCATTATGTCATGATCCAAGTCCATGGTCTAGTGACGAAATACCCTGGTTTTTTTTGCTATAGGCGAGCGGTGTGGTGTTGGTGCGAGGCCTGTGACGAAGCCATGTCGGATGTGGCGAGCCTCCACCGCCACCATACTTCTTCCTCTTATTGACATTTTTATCCCTATGTCACTCAGTGCACTATTTTCTTTTGTATTTGATAATCCTTTTGACCATATTTAAGAGGACCCAAACGCCATAACTTTGTTTGCATTTTATCTACTGAGTGACATAGGGTTTAGGGTTTCTTAGTGTACTATTTTCTTTGTATCCCTTATGTGCATTTATGGAAGTTTAGTGCACGCCGACGATTTTAATTCGTAGCAAAGACAATGAGTCAATTATCATTTGGAATGAATACATATACAAACTCATATAGAAGCAAGAACACAACAGAGATCGCACTCACACTACTGGAGAGTCCTAGCTCCATACACTGTAAGACCAACGTCACACAACTACGCCAGTTCGAACTCTAGTCTAAAAACACCAGCGCTGAAGTACACGGACTCTCAACGAGAGGGAATTGAGTCAGATCAGCACCATAAAATAGCAAACTACAGGGAGTATACCTCAGACACGTATGACACACATATCGAGTCACACCACTTGGCTCATCTTCTGATTAGTAGTTAAGGAGCAACTGAGACTTCCATGGCGACGTGGTGACACAACACACGTCACAGTAGCCATCTGTACTAACGAGACTGTACGTCTGGCGAAACATCTCTAGGTGCGATCGACTCTCTCCCGACGCAGCACAGTTTGACCATGAGCGCAATCTCACATGTCTACTCTAGGTAGCGGATCACGCATGTCTCGCTAACGAACTACACATACACTAACCACACTAACCGATACAAGGCGAGCAGAGCCGCAGGGCTCATTAGTGAGATCTGTATATCAACAAGACACATCGCGCGTATAGAGCTCTACGCGACGCTTATCAATAGACCTCATTGAGCACTTGCGTACACAGTACACTAAGCCTGAGACCTACTTACGCTTGTTAGAGAGAAATGCTATCAGGACTACAATTCTCTCATGCGGACATGCGATCATCATCTGATCAATTACTGAAACTTTCCAAAGACACAGACACGTTACCATGATACCCTACGTAAGAGGTTGATCTCTTGCTCGCGGAGTGCATTAGCGCGGTCGACTTCATGGAGAGCGACACACCAGAACACAACTCCTAACTCCTCGACAATTTTACAATACTCTTCTCTAACACCAGCTAAAAATTCTCTTCAGCTCAGTGATAACATTCTAGGCGAAGTGATTTATATTGATACATACACACACTAGACAAGAATGACATTACCTTAGCAGGGCTCGACCCAACTCTTCTCCCAGCAGCTGCCTACAATGGGAGTCAGTACTTTACTACACACTCGCACGTAGCGTCAGAAGTAGCGATGAGCCTTGAGACACTACCCGTCAAGAAGTGAGAGTAATAGCGACTCGCGCTAATTCGCGCAATTTGATCTACCTCATACAATCCACGCGCTCGAATGCGTAGTAACGCGCGCGTCGCGACGTATTAGGATTCAAGATCTCTGTGCACAAACACCCTGCTATAAATTCTGCAGTGATCTCATATATCTATAGAGGTGAACACTATTTGAGTGAGTGTAGCTACATCAGAGAGCGTCCTCATTATCGACGAGGAGTTTGAGACTTATTGCCTTTGTATGTCTTGTGCTTCGATTATCAACAATACACATGCGCGTACTGGTAAGAGAAGATATGCTCGGTCTCTATGCGTTCCTTAAAGCGCGTTATCACAGATATATTAGTCGCGACAGTGTACAAGACCGACAGCTTTTGTATTAGAGACCTATAGAATATATTATTCAATAGAGACTGACGGAGCGAGATAACACTATAGTTGGTTGGTTTACACAACGTAAAACAAGAAGAACCAGCTACACAGCGTGAGCCTCTACAGACCTGTGAGTTCAAACCAGAGAGCTATGTTTCACTAATTATACTATCTCACAACTCTGATTTGCGAGTAGAGTATGCTGTCTAGTATAGTAGTCGCGGTTTTATTTATTTTATGAAAATTCAACAGCCGATGGATCAAGGTAGATCAAGTTATCTATATTATTATGTGGGACAAAGTGTAACACTTAGCACCAGATATATGACTGACATGTGAAGAAAAATATGACATTTTCGACAACATCGTTATCCCGTTCGCCATATATTAGGCATAAACTTCGAGTCCTACAGCTTTATCACACGTATTCCACTATTCAGATGTGAGGCGTGTCCCACTACAAAGATTTAAGTAGGCACGAAGCATCAAGATTATACACTTTATGGCGACAATAGTGTCCTCAGACTCTGAGAATACAATGCTGAGAGGAGAGATCCGATAGACAGTCATCATGTTCACCTCTGCGATATGAGTGACCAGGGTTGACATGCGAACAACTACGTATTGCGTATAGATTAGACTTTTATGAACAAACCTACATATATTTTGGGAGCAATAGTGACCAGTGAAGTTTAAGAGGGCAATCAGAACAAATGTGGTCGTGCAGAATAGTAGTGGTATCAGTAAACATTATATAATTGGCAACGAAACTGCGAAGCCTTTATACATGGACATCTTTTAGATAGTGAGATCCACTGAGCTATCTCCACACACTCTTATCATAGTATATGACACGCGAATAAGGATTAACCTTCATATTATATCTTATATTTCATAACAAGATTCGGAATGATCGGGGACAGATGATCATCAGATGTAGAGACCTCTGAGAAGAGTCTAAATACCCATTCTAGACCTGAGCCGCGAGGAGTTTCATTTAGGAGTCACTACACAACCTATATTTATTACAAGTGACAATCTACGGACTCGCAGTCTGCCACCGATGTTTGTTTGAACACAGAACTTAAGTTGGTATTTGAGTAGTAAATCACCTCTATCTATATGTGGTATCCATGACAGGGTTGTAAATTGGCGAAGAGTGTTTTGCATCCATTTTGTAGTTCTCGCAGTTAAAGCCTCGGAAAGAGTCTAGAATGTGTTGTTTAGTTTATTTCTAGATTGTATTGTACTCTTTGGCTTCTAGCGCCTTGCTAGTTGCTTCTTTAATATATATTTTTCTGCCGTTAAAAAAAAGTATACAAAGAGATACTTGAGATATGATTCATAAGTTTTCCTGATGCAACCATGGATTTCGTGCCACTAATATGTTCATATCTTCACATTTACGATAATATGGAATTCTTCCAGTAGATGTTAACATGGCCGAGAGGAAATGGGTTGATTTGCACTTCATAAATCACGAGTATTGCATCTTTGTTGTGCGATGGTTTGTGATGCAAGATCGCCAACTTCCGATTTGATGGGTTCTTAGTAAAGTTTCTTCGTCTATAAGCTTTACAAGCGACGAAACCATTGCCAGATAGCGACTAGCCTTTAAGTATTTTAAATATAAAGCTAGTTTGACAACGGCATGTATACACGAAAAGAAACACAAGGTGATAAAGGTAACCCGATGGCGCAAGGCCACGTTGATCGCGCAAAAAAGCCAAGATGCATATAAATGTTTTAGACGCTTAGTCGTTGTACGACTGCGAACTCGTGATGCGAAATACTTGACCAACGTAATGAATTTTTTTGTTTTTTATTTCAACTATTTTTAATTTAGCAAATGTATGTAAAGATGAAAACAAGATCAAAAAGTACGTTTTGGATAAAAAAAAGAAATGACATATTTGTACAATCACCCAAATTAGATTTTGTGAGTTCAACTAGAACTCGACCATGAATTATACGTTATAGTAGCAAAAACAATACAAAGAATAAAAAATTGATCTTTTCGTGGAGACTTCTTTTATTCACAAAAGAGTGAGTGTGACATGGAACGGCTAAATAGCTTTTTTGTTCTTTACAATAAAACACACAAAGGAACTTTTCAAAACTCCACATGACATATAGTGAGGACCACCAGATCAATGATATTCTCATCAGTAGAAAATAAAAAATAATGATAAAACTATAGTACTGTAAAATGATATGACACCTTAACGTGTGCGGCTGAGAACTACTACTCATAGTCATAGTAAAAGAATGTCCAAATGTAGACAGCACCTTAACGTGTTTGCATATTTCACAAACCACACACATTTTTTACTTTGTTTTAAAATAATTGTGCAATACAATTACATAATAAATTTTATTCTTAATTTATTCGAGTTGTTAAAAATGATACGACAACTCCATAAATCCTTCTTAGCCAGTCGAATCATTCACAGATTAAGGGTTATTAATAAGACCTGTGTAGACCTATATTTAGTCATTCAACATTTTTATTTTTGTTTAAGTATATTTTATCTACTTTGCTACTTTTGCTATATAAATAAAAATAAAATAAGCGTTTCGAAGCTGACGGTATTTAGATTAGTATCAAAACTGAAAAATCGAGTGATTATGAAGTTTCCAAATGCCTTAATTTATCAGTACCATTAATTTAAGAATTTAGTACGGTACAATCCCGGTGCGTGCATATTACATTCTAATAATAACCTTTGTCAAATGTGTTTTACTGTGGATTTACAGTAAAATTTTGGGGAGAGAATGCCACAAGCCAAATTATGAAGGGTCGGGTTTTGCTTAGAAGCATTATATATGCGTGGGTTTCTGGCTTATCATGTTAGTTTTGTTGGAGTACCCCGGCGATAAAAGTGTAGTACGTGTATGCGAAACCAAAAACCAAATATTTAATTTCTGTTCGGTTTTTCCGGTACGAATATAACCAAACAGTGCGAACTCCCCCTATGTCAAATCTATCAACACCTGCAGAATCACCTCAATGAACATCAATCCAGCACCATCAACAAGACGATTTTTCAATAGTATGGGTGACCACCGATGCATACAACTGCAATTAGATCCTGTCTACCCACCATATGAAGGCTCTCCCTCAGAGTGTAAAATGGTTTTGTAAGGACTGATCCGAACCTGGTAAAGACATTAAATTCTTCCCAAGGAGTAAGATCACCTCCCAACCAGCAAGAGCATACCAAAAGAATATAGAGCCCTCATCAGTAGAGTCCTCATCAGTGAAACAACCTTGATGAATGTCTATCATCTGCATCAAAATCCAATTCTTTAAGTATAGATTTTTGGCTTAGTTATACGATTCTGTCCAAAGACTTCCTCATTGTGCAAGAAGATTTTTGGGTGAATAAACAACGTGTGGTTGGTGTGAACACATGACCACAGAGAATAAGTGGGGTCTTCAGTAGACATTTTGCGTGCTTGGAGGAAGGTTCTTCCAAACTCCAGGGACCTGTCCTCTTCAAAAGTCGGCTAAAGGCTTGAACTGAGTGTTTGGCTAGATCCTAATTGAATCTTTTTTGTACAAACCACCTCCTTCAATTGTTGCATTAGTGTAAACTTTCCACTAACCTTAGTCCATCCATTAGAGTAGAGAGCACTACTTTTGGTTCTTGACAATTGTCTCATGGTAGGTTTTCTTTGTTGTACCGTGATTCATTGGTGCCCTTCCTCATTTCCTTTAGCCAATTTCTCGAAGCAAGAGGATTGTGTTCTTCCTTTTGATCAAGCAGCCACCGTGACATGTAAAGCTGTCTTCATTCACATCATCGACCCAACAGTGTCTTGAAAGAGATATTGCATTAGCTTCAACCGAGCTATGATGATGATTCCAGATCAGCCTCATTATAATACATGTGCTGAAGCAAGAACTCTTGTTGTCTCCATCTGTGTTCAGCTCTCTCTTTGTCTGTGCACTTGAGCTTGTTCTTCATCATGTAACCTCTTTGCAGCCTCCTCACCAAGTCTATCATCTTCCATCTGCTTTAGTGTCCTTTCTTTGACAGTAATGTCTTCTTCCACCATTGGAGTTTTTCCTTTGTTTGAAACACCAGCAGGAGCAACACCAGTAGGAACATCAGTAGGAATATGGGAACTAGAAGCACCACCAGGAGGAATATTGGAATCAACAATCACAGCTGCATTAGCCAATGCAAGTAGAGCATCAAAATCCACATCTTGCTCTCCTCCTTCTTCTTGGTCAGAATCACTTACAACCACCTTCCTATTCTTAGTCTTGAGTTTTACCTCCATTGCTTTGACTTTCTTGACCAACTTTCCTACCACATCCTTAAACAGCTTCTTGATGTCCTTGAGCTCAGTTTCCAATGAATTTACCTTCTGCACAAGAGTAGAAACTACAGAGGACACATCAGTTAGTGTAATAAGGTCCTCTACACCTCCTGAAGTGTGACCTGTAGGGGGAGCTTGAGTGGACCTTGGTGGAGATGCATGGAAAGAGCCTCCCAAAGGTTCATCTTCCACATTGGTGGAAGTGAAAGGATCATCATCAGTATCAGGTTCAGGCATAGGCTCAGGAATAGGTTCAGGTATGGGTGGTGGGACAGCTTGTGCAGCTACCCCTGCACCTTTACCTTCTTGATCTTGGGGAAGCATAGCAGCTAAAAGTTGCATAGGTTGCCCCTCAAAGTTAAGCTTCATATTAGCAAAAAGTTTACTAGATAGCTTGAACACATGATATTGTCTTGTAGAACTAGTTTCTATACCCAAAATGGTTTGAAGAAATATAGGATACATTAAGAACTTTTTAGCATTTCCTATGTTACTAACC
>BQNB010160681.1:1911-14771 GCA_026074375.1 Tanacetum coccineum
TCCAAAAAGTTACCACCCGTAGCGGAGTTCAATGAATCTTGATCATTCGAATTTAGGGCATTATAGAATGTATCGAGTTGATGCAATTCTGAAAACCCATGATGCGGGCATCCCCTAAGAAGATCATTGAATCGGTCCCATGCCTCGTAAAACATTTCATCAAATTTTTATTGAAATCTCATGATTTCATTTCGAAGATTGGTTGTTTTAGAGGGAGGGAATAATTTGTTAATGAATTTCGAAACAAGATCATCCCATGTAAGAATCGATCGAGGGGGCTCTTTTTCAAGCCAAATCCGGGCGGCTCCCTCGAGGGAAAATGGGAAAAGCAAAAGCTTAACCGACGTAGTCGGGATGTTCGGGAACTTCATCATAACCCTCGGTGGGTGCTTCGAGTAACTGCGCCATAGTATGATTATCGGCCATCGTAACTATAGGATGATTGAAAGTTTCCTGATTGTTATTTGGTTTCTCAAGATTTAGTGATTCAACAGAAGTTTTTTGGACTTGTTGTTGTCGACGTTTACGGGCTTGAAAACGAGTGCGCATGCACAAAATAGAAATATGAAAAGAAAATTTACACTAATTTTTTTTTGTTTTTCAATGATTTATTCACAATGTATTTTACCGGACAAAGAGATAAGACAACTTCAACCAAATAATCTACTTACTTCACGGTAGCTCTCAAAATGATAAACGCACAGGTGAGCGGAGGAGTAGGAATAGCGCGAAGCTTATTTCTCCTTTCGGGTCGTAGTTCCTCGGAACAACCCTCCTTATACCCACTTTATAGTTTGTTAATCAAATCGAGGTGAGCCGTACGTCGTAAGAGACACAAATGGCAAGTTTTTAAATCTTTTGTTTGATTTGGGAACCAACAAGTTCACCGGAATTTATTATGATAATACTTTAGTGATAGTATTATATGATTGATGAATTTTATTTCTTGATTAAAACAATGCTTTTATATTTTTGGTTTTTCTTGATTTATAAATATATACTAAAAAAGAAATGAAAAATATTTTTGTCTTTTTATAAAAAAAAATTCACAGATTCAAACACAATGGGTCAAACGTAACGATAATTCGTTTCACAACCTCCCCGGCAGCGGCGCCAAAATTTGACTCGCGTATTCTTACTTCTTTTTATATATAAATAAATATAAATATATAACAAGGATCAAAATCCACAAAATCAATGAAACCGGAAGTAGTATAGAGTATTTCCGGGTCGTATTGTCCCAACGAGGCTGGAATGGAATATCAAACAACGAATTGATAACTGATGCTTGAATATGACAAGGAAATGATTGGGCACTAAACCTAATAAGCAAATGCATGAAAAGATAAGCAAGGAAAATAAGCTAGAACAGGCATAAAGGCTAGGAATGGTAAAAACACTTAAAACTTTTATACTAAGACACAAATAAGCTCGAATAAGCTTAGGACAAACCAAATAAGCTAGACTAACTCTAAATAAGCAAATTCAGCAAGCAATTAAACTAAGTTAAGCAGGAGAAACTCAGCAGTGCTAACAACAGTACTAACAATATTAACTTTCAGTACTAACTTGGAATTAGTACTGCTGGCGTTGAGTTAATACTACTAGCTTTAACAAAACACAATGAAACAAGAAATAAGTAAATAAGCTAAAACAGATATTTAACTACCCCTAACAAGCACTCAGGCATAAGAATAAGCAACTATAATAAACTAGAATGGCGAATAAGCTAAAAACTAAAAAACTGACAAACTCTTGAAATTACTTTGAAAAGGCAAATAAGCTTAACTACGCTCTACTAAAGACAGTTAACGAAAATGGCTTAATCTACTCTAAAAAGCTAAGCAAATCATAAATAAGCAGAAATAATAAGCTAATAAGCTAAAATGAACTAACAGTACTAACAGTATTAACTACCAGTACTAACCTGGAGTTAGTACTGCTAGCCTTGAGTTAGTACTGCTAGTTGAAAATTCCAAAAGAGAACTAGCAGTACTAACTGAGGGTTAGTACTGCTAGTTGAAAATACCCCTTAAAGTTTTCAAAAATCATTTTTCTTTTTTTATTTTAAGCTAATTTGGTCCTAAATTGTTAAAAACAGATTATCAAGTGACAAAATGAGACACTTATAAGCAGATTTCAATCAAGAATAAGCACTTAAATAAGCTGAATCAATCTAACAGTATTAACTCATAACTAACAGTACTAACTAAGAATGTTGAACAAATCACTTTTAAACTGACAACTAAGCAAGATACGCACTAAACATCGTAATAAAGCACAAATAAGCAAATGTAAGTAACAAAGAAGCACTAATAAGCAGTTCTACAGTAAATAAGCAAAATAGGAAAAATAAAGACTTACAACTCCCTTGCTCCAAACAATAACCATGGTCCCGTAATCAGTATAAATTACTGCCTTGTGATCAGTAGAAATTGTCAAAAGAATCTCCTTTGAATGGTTTTCGCAGTTGCGACTAGCCGTTTCTCGTTAGACCAACGTGAGGTGTCTCAAGCAGACAACACGGTTAAGAGTGAATACAGATAGTTTTACTATCTTTTGATTTGTAGTAGTCAACTTATAGTTACTGGAAAACAAGTTTGATTCATATAGAAATCGCACATCATTTCTTATCCAGTTAGACACAGTTTGATTCATATAGAATCTCGCAACGTCATACCTACAAAGAGCTTGTTCGATGTTGGCTCATGAAGAGATTTCCATCTTTCACTGTCGATACTAAAGAGTATCCTATGATGTTCTTGGCAATTATCACTAGGATATTGCGTTAGGGAGACTTAATGATACCAAATGTTTGTATAATGATGTACTACTATTTTGGATATTGGAATTTGTTGTCCTAGTGAGATTTTTGATGGATCTCGTTGACTCATGAGACTCTGTGGGTGCACTTTTGTTTATTCTGGTAATCGGGAGGCTGGTGGCCGGAATCATGCCATCCTTTTCAATATCAACGGATCTCGGATATGAGAAAGTCGAATAGAAATGTTGGTTGATCTCGTAAGGAAATGTCAAACATTTTATGAATATTTTGAGAGATTCTAAGGGGCTAAGGAAGGGTAGTGTTCATTTGCATCACTGGGTCCATGGATGACTTGTCTTCAATATCGCAGAATCATTCTTTGTGATTTACGTGTAGATTATGTTTAAGCCTCTGGTTCGGGGGGGGTCTTTTTTTTTTTTAATCTGTCTTTTCGGTTTGTTATTTTGTCCTAAAGTTGTATGGAGGGGCTTCTTTTCTTTTCACCCTTTATCCTTACAATTCTTTTTCATTCTTTAATACCCTTTAGTGCTTACCGAGACTTCATGACTTTAGTACATTGTTGGGTTTTATTCCTAGCACTAAGCTCCATCTAGTCAAGGCACTATTCTCTAATTCTCACTTTACTCCTTTTTTTTATCATAACTAGGATTTACTCTATCAAATGGAGTGTTCTGGGTAGGTCCTCATGGTTCTAGTGGATCATGGATTACGAATGTGATACCTAATCCTGTAACCACTCTATAATCCTGAGAATTAACAGTTGGATGGTTTTGAGATATTGCCTATGAAGTTCCATAAAAACCATGTTGGATGGAACAAATCAATGCAACGTGGCTGAAAGAAAATCATTCTGAGATCACATTGAGTGTTTCCAGAAGTTACCAAAAGCTCCCCCTACAGAATGTTGCACCCTCATATTATTGGTAGAGTGTGTTTGCCACATGCCGTTTAGGAACGCACTTATAAGACTTGAGAGATCGTATCCGTTATTAATCGTATTATTCACATTTTGTATATCACTATACTCCCCTCTTCAAGAATTGCATATTGTTACCCAATTTTGTTACAATTAGTGTGTTTTTACTTTTTACATACCCACCCCTCCCCACACTTTTTATCGCCCTTAAGCTGTTTCATGCCAATATGATCTATTCATCCTAATTTCTTTTCTCTTATTAAAATTAAAAACTAGTTAAATGTCCAGAATTCACATGAGCCTAACAAAATGTCTGGGGGATCTTTGGGAGAGGTCGAGAACAGGAGTGCAGCAAAATGAAACATATTTTATACTCCCGCCTCAACTTATGAGAATAGATTGAAATATATAGAGTGGGAGTTTTGCAGAGGAACACAATTTTGTGAAAGAATTTGAGAATGAATGTTTTCTTTTTTGAGATATTCTGAAAAATTGTGTCAAACTAGGAAAATATGTTTTTTTTGAGATATATCTTATTTACCATCTCATTTCTCTCTTAGAATTCTCTTGAGCTTTCAAAACTTTTGAATGTTCATATGACTTTGCTCCCTAGGATCCGAGGTTTGCGCTTTCGTTGTTTATGGATAGAATGTGATAAATGAACATTTTCCTTTCTTTAGAGACCGAGTCCTAAGCTGACATTTACTTAGAAGTCGTAGAGAAAAAATGAAAGGACATGTTTTGAAAGCATTTGAAACTCACGCCTGACACTTCATTCTATATCACCTGTATCGTTAATATTATCAACATTTCTAGGTACGTAAATGTTATCGATTGTCGAGAGACATGTCGGAGAAGATTCTTTTTGTAGTTTTGTTTTGAATATTTTTGTGATTGTCTGTATTTTTGTTTTTTATAGGTTTTTATATTTTTTATTTTGTTTTTTCTTGGTTTTATATTTTGTAATGTCTTGTTTTTTAGTTAAGAAGTACTGATATACAAAATATTACTCGAGATTTTGCAAGAGTTTCAAGTTCTTTAGGAGATAAATCTCGGTACCAAGGCGATGAACCAAATAGTTGAATCGTCTACTGGAAGGCTTTTAGTGAAGAGTTGAGGTTTCGGCCTAGTTTGGTAATTCCTTCTCCTGGAGACAAACATACAGTGTGTCAATCTGTACCCATCAGTTCAATTGTACCCATTTCCACGTGTTCCTTTATGAAATGGTAGCGGACAGCGATGTGTTTTGTTCTTGAGTGTTGGACCGGGTTGCAGGATATGGCTATGGCTGATTTCGAATCACAGTAGATTGGAATCTTGTTGAAGTGAAAGCCATAGTCCGTTAACTGTGTCCGCATCCAAAGGACTTGGGCACAGCAAACGGATAGAGACACATATTCTGCTTCCGCGGTAGACAGCGCAGTACAGTCTTGTTTCTTTGAGGACCAGCTAACCAACTTTTCGCCTAAGAATTGAGCTCCACCGGAAGTACTCTTGAAGGTGTCTTTACATCCCGCATAGTCAGCATCTGAAAATCCGGTTAGTTCAATACCAGAATCCTTCGAATACCAAAGACCCGTATTAACGGTTCCCCGGAGATAACGAAAGATCCTTTTAACCTCCTTGAGGTGCTTCTCGGTTGGCTTAGCCTGGTACCGAGCACATAAACAAGTAGCATGTACAATGTCCGGTCTACTAGACGTAAGATACATTAGGGCACCAATCATGCTACGATATTTTGTTGCATCGACTGGAGACCCATTTTGATCAAGGTCAAGCTTGTCTTTGATCTCCATTGGAGTACCAACGGGATCACATGATTCCATTCCATATTTTTTAAGGATTTCTAACACGTAGTTGGACTGGTTTATAAAGATGCCACGGGGGGATTGGTTAACTTGTAAACCAAGGAAAAACGTCATTTCCCCCATCATCGACATTTCGAAGCGGCTTTTCATGAGGTCAGAAAATAGTTGGGTATACCTAGGGTGTGTAGAACCAAAGATAATATCATCAACATAGACTTGTACCACTAAGATGTCATCGTCGAAGCACCTTATAAACAACGTTGGATCAATGGTGCCTTTGAAGAAGTGATTTTGAAGGAGAAATGTTGACAATTCATCGTACCATGCCCTTGTGCTTGCTTTAACCCACATAGTGCCTTCTTTAACTTGTAGACATGGCTTGGATGATCAGCATCGATGAAACCTTCAGGTTGACACACGTACACGTCTTCTTTTAGCGTACCATGCAAGAAAGCAGTTTTCACGTCCATTTGAAACACAGTGAACGATTTGTGTGCAGCATATGCCAAAAATATCCTGATAGCTTCCATTCTAGCAACAGGAGCGAAGGATTCTTCAAAATCTATTCCTTCCTCTTGGCGGTACCCTCTCACAACCAGACGAGACTTGTTTCGGATGACCGTGTTCTCTTCATCATGCTTGTTTTTGAATAACCATTTCAATGTAAGAGGTTTTATGTTATCCGGAAGAGGAACTAACACCCATACATCAAGCCTTTTGAACTGAAGAAGCTCTTCTTGCATTGATTCAATCCATGCAGGGTCGGTCATAGCCTCTTTGACATTCTTGGGTTCCACAGTGCTTACCGTTAATGCGTACATGCACATGTCACCATCAGATCGCAGTTGATTCCTTGTCAAAACTGGTCGAGAGGGTTCTCCGATCACTTGTTCCAGAGGGTGATCCTTAGTCCATTGAAATTCATGAGGGTATGGTTGGTAAAATGTATGCATGTTCGATGGATCCACATATTGTGAGGATGAAGATTCAACATCACTTGTGGATGGAGTAGCAAAGGGATTTACAAACGTATTTTCATCGAACAATGCATTTGGAACATTGTCAGCAGTTGTTGCGGGTTGATGCTGACCATGTTGTTATGTTTCGAGCTCGTCAACATCCTGTGAAGAATTTGGACATTTTGTAGCTTGAGAGATGAATTTGTTGGTTTCGGTGAGCATTGTGTTGCTGTTGTGTAGTTGCCGTTGGAGTATGAAGAGCTTGAGGTGCTTGAGCATCCGGAGCCAGTTATTGGAGCATGAAGGAGGTTGACCACTAATATAATCATCATACATAGCTTCGAACAGTAAATCCAATTCACGTTCAGTTGGTTTTTGAGTTGTTATTGTTGACGGAGCATAAGTAAGATCGAGTCCTGAACTGATTTGTCCAAAAGTCATGCTTTGAAGCCCGGGTTTTGAACTGCTTTGTTTCAAAAGCATCGTGAAAAGTCTCATCAATTGTCACATTCCATTGTCTCCATGATTTTCTTTGTCCCTTCGATTGTAAACCCTGTAACACAGAATCAGCAGTAATAACCAATGAAAAAGCCCAATATCACCTTTTGCCACCAAAGCTTTCCCAATACTTCACGATCATTTTAGGATAAACTAGAGAGCCACGAATACATGTAGAAAGGAGATATACGGTTTTGGCCATTAATCGAGCTCGTATGGTGTTGTTATCGACGGTGAATGATGGAGCGATTTTGAGGGGTAGCACGCTGTAGCAAACGCTTCCAGCCAATAAGAATAACGGTGCACGAGAGAAAATCAACATTGTTCTTGCAAGCCTCAACTAACGTCGATTTCTTACGTTCCCTATCCATTTTGTTGAGGTGTTCGGTAGACGGCGCTTGGTGAGAGATTGCCAACATCTTATCAATAGTATTCTTTAAGGATTTGATTTTTGAATTCTTGTGCTGTTATCGGTTTTATGATTTGATAGGTGACTGAAGAAGGTCAGTAATTCGCTTCTAGGAAGGTTTTTAATCACTTCTGGTGCTTCAATCTTTTGATCTGAGAAAATGTACCCAGTGTCACGAGTGTAATCGGTCCAAATTCACCAAAACATATCGTTTTCCATACTAGCTAGCAATTCTCATTGGACCACACAATTTCATATGAAGAAGTTGTAACCTCCACTTAGGATTTGGAACGGTTTGGGTGGGTGTTGATGCCTTTGCTTTTTCCTTGCTCACATGAGGGACAAAGTGTTCTTTGTGATATTTTGACTTTTGGAAGACGGTGAAAGATAGTTTTTGGCAAGGTATGATGGGGTGTAAAATTTAGGTGGATAAAGGTTCGATGCCATCAACCATGACTGGTAGTAGTATTGCTCGAGCCATGAGGCAAATTGGGGATGCATAAGCCATTTCATGGAGATTGATGGTGTAAAGGTTTGTTGAACGGTTTTCCTTTTAAACAAAGCAATCACTTCTAGAGATTCTGACAAAACATAGAATTCTTTGAAAAGCAATCATCTAAATCTGAATCACAAAACTGCCAAACGAGAACAGATTGTGCCCAAGCCCTCAACGATATAAACCTGGTGATCAAAAGATTTCCCCATTGATGATCACCGGAAACCCAAAAATTGCAGCAACATGATCATTTCAAGGAACGGTTCCAAAAACTTCAGACGAAATTGATGAGAAGCTTTAGGTCTCCCGGTCATATGCTTGAGGCAAACCGAGTCGACCGCACCATAAACAAATTTGGATAACCTGCCAAGAAAAGAAGTGGAATTTGGAAACCGTTTGATTTTAGTTTTCGAAGGGTTAGAAGTACAAGCATTATCACCATTAGAGCAGTCAGATTGACTCTCAGATTCACTGGATGCGATTATTTTTCCTTTAATGTCAAAATCTCCAGTTGGTGACCACTAGGCAAAATCTAGGTTTACTCAGGCTTAGGTGAATGGCAAGTCTTTCGTTGGACCTTCTTTCTTTGGCTTTATAACCTTTGGCTTTATGTTTATTTTGATTTGCAGTGTTTGAAACATTTGCTTTTGTTTCTTGCCACGCAGAATTCATGTCTTCACATAAATTAAGGCATACATACATCATGATTAGCAGTGAATTTAAATTGCTTACACATAGCACAAATACTTCAGATATTTATCATACCGAATATAGGATATAAAGTGTTTACATTCTTACATGACATTGTTTTTATTCTTAGAAAGCATAAATTCTATGGTGTTCTTCTACTTCAACTATCTTTATTCTTGTTGCAACTACTCTTAGACGCAGAGGGGACCTATTCATTCTTTGTATTGATCTAGGCTGTGTGCCATTCTGGTCTTAGCGTGTTGTTACTCATGTAGAAGATTAACCATTTGAGTCAGAATTAACATCTTTCTTAGTGACGGACCATGAGGTTGTGAAACGGTGATTGCGAGTATGTCCTAACGCTTGCTCTAACTTTGTTAGGGACATACTTTTCTTCCCTAGAAGGCTTGAAAGGATTAATCCTAAACATTCCTGGGGCAATCACATTTTTTGATTCTTGTGGTGTGGGAACCGAGTTTGAAGTGACTGGTTTTGACAAATCATTCGTCTCATCAACCTTTTGATTTGCAAACTTAGTATTCGTACTCGTACCTTTGGTGGTGTCCACTTGGTCAGAAACTTTATCAAATAACTGGGCTCTTAGCTTAGCATTTTCATAGATCGTATCATGTAATTTGTTTTGCAAAGAGTCAGTTATTGTTTTAGTTTGAGCACGTGTCACAGAAATAGAGTCAAACAGGTTTTTGGCTGCTTCTTTCAAAAATTGAATTTCAAAATTTGGCTGCTTCTTTCAAAAATTGAATTTCAAAATTTTGATGTCTAGAATCCACTTGGTTGATGATAGGAAAAATTTCTTCTTTTAAAATTTTGTGAATCTCTTGATGAGCACTGGACGACCAATTGTGTGTATCTAAAGTCATTCTATGTTTGACAACACGTTGAAGAGTCACAATGGTGCTTTTTACCTCATTTAGAAATTTTCGTGCAACACTTAGAGTAGTGTCATCCAAAAATTCTTCATTTTGGTATTGAAAATCGATTGTAACAGTTGGACGTTTTGGAGTATTTACAAAGTACACCTCTTCTTGTGACTTGGCCGTTTGAGAAACAAAAATCCCCGAAAGATGATTAATCTTTGTGTAGTTTGCCGGTTTTATTTCTTTGTTCAATTGTTTCATTTTTTGGCGACTCTCTTGAGCAAGTTGCAGTGTCTCTTCCGAATCATGCACAACAGGAGGATCATGCTTTTCAAGTAACACTTTGCCATTATACAAACTCTGTTGTTTTCGCTGAGCTTGCTTGAGATAAAAAGGATTTTGATAACCCAAAGCCATTTTCTGTTCGGTGTGGTAAAACGAGTCTGGCTTAGGTGAAAGCATGTGCATCGTTTGAATCGATTGACCCGTTTTAACCAAAATATTATCTAATTCCTTTATCTTATTCTCAAGTTGAATTTGTTTATCAAGAAGCTCGTCTTCGCGTATTTTGAAATCAGACTTCAACTTTTTCTTTTCTTCAAGAAGAGAAGAAACAGTTGATTTTTCCGTTGAAAGCTGTTTACTTAAATTTGAAATTTCCTCATTCAAAGTCGTTATTTGTTTACCGGAGCTTAAATGAAGAGCATTTATCTTTTTCGTAAGACATTGTTCTTGATAAACCGACTTTTGATAACATCTTTCAAGTTTGTCATATTTTTCTTGACTAATTTCAAAACACTTTTCTTGATTTTTATATCTAGCAAGCTCAGTGGTCAAATCAGCATTTGTTTCTTTCATTTTCTGATTTACCGAGTTGACCTTTTCAACTTCAAGTGCCAAATTATTATATAATGATTCAAAGTAAGCACGTGTTTCCTCAACAGTTGCAGGATGTTGATCTACTGTTCCCCCCTCCTGTTCCACACTCGAGAAATCAGAAATAACATTACTATCATTCTGTTGTTCTTGGTGTGGTTCAGGAATGGGTTCGAGTAGCTCAGTATACTGCTCCTCTTGAGTAAACATATTAAATATCTCATTATCATAGCAGTTGTCATAGTTGTGTACCTCAGCTGATCCGTCTGAATCATAGACGGGAGCGTTGTCAGTCTGAGTACCCGATGTCGATGCTTGCTGCAAATTAGCCATCAAAATGCAGTTTGCATTGACTTCCTCAATTTCATCAAGATCTGCTGCAGCAGCCATCAAATCAAACTCTTCCGCTTGGAGTTGGATTCCTGCTTCTTCCTTTTGAGCAATCAACAACTGAGTCTGAAGATAAGCAGCATCCCTTCTCCTTGGTCTGACTGTGCAGTTCCTAGCAAGATGACCCAATCCTCTGCAGTTGTAACACCTTATCTGATTACCATTATTCCCAGGCGCATTACCCTCAGCCCGTGCTGCTACAACATTTCCATTCCCAATATTCTGAACACCAATTTGCCCATTCTGATTACCAATATTCTGAACACCCTGATTCTGAACTGCATCTTGAACAACCTGATTCCCGACATTCTGTACTGCATTATACCCATTTTGATACCCAACATTCTGCCCAGCATACTGTCTAAACTGATTCCCACCATTAGCTCCAACCATCCGCATCTGTCTGTCTTGACCCATATTCATACCCGGTTGAGCAATCTGCCGATTACGAGGGTTTGATGAAATTCTCTGGTTGTTGTTGGTTGGTGTTGAGTAGTTTAGTTTGAATGCCTTAGCCATTAGAGCAAGTGTCATGTTCATTGTGGTTGTGGGATCTGTAAAGTCTTCGAGATTTGGCATCGGTTTTTGCATGTTTCTGGTTGAATAATGGTTGTGGGTTATAGTTGTTGTTGTTGCGTTGTGATTGTTGCATGTAGGTACCTGGTGATGGTTGATCTTGGTGAAACACTGGATAGATGAAAGGATTGTTGGAATTTGCCATAAGTGCAAGTGGATCATGTATTTTTGCAAGTCGTTCAGCTCTTAGATCATCTACACCCTTTTGATTGTACTTCAAGAAATCATACAACTGAGTGTAATTTTCCTTATGCAAGTCCTTTGTTTGATGAACAATGGTAACATGTCGACTCCATTCTGGTTGTAAGTTGTTTAGGAACTTGAGATTACTGGCAATCTTTTCTGGAAAGTGTTTGTTTCTCTTGAAATCATTCATCAACTTTGAGAAACGATGATAGTAAGACTCAATCGATTCCCCATCAGTGGAAGTAAACCTTTCCCATTCATTAAACAACTTGGCCTTTTTCTCTTGAATTCCGATATCTGAACCTTTCATCATTTGTTGAACACGTAACCAGATTTCTTGAGCAGTTTCACAACTATCAACAGCAGCATAGATGTCTTCAGGAAGACCGAGAAGAATAGTCTGAATGGCTTGATCATCGGCTTTGACCTGTTTAAGCTCCTTCTCAGTGAGTTCATCATCTGTCTGTTCATGAAAGGTTTCATTGACAGGAACCGCACGGTTTGCATCACCTGGTTCAGGAATCATTCGTCTGACATAAGGACCATTTATAATGGAATTGTAGATTAACTTTCCATTTGGTCTGCTCTTAGCATACCGGAGAAGACGTGATGACCATGGAACATAGTTCTCTTTGTTAAGCATAGGAGGGCGGTTTTCGGAACCGGCTGCATAAATGTCTTGTTGAGTCGACATTGCAAAAGTGATGTGAAATGATAAACAAGGATCTTTAGTGGGTAAAGTGATTGTTGTTGTGGATTGAAAACAATTAATGTTCACGGAATTTTACAAATCTATGATTTAAACCGAGAAAAGAAACGGAATCTTTTACAGGATTTTACAAAATCAAGAAAAAATTGTGAAACAATGATTAATTGTGGTTGAAATCGTTGTAGAAATTGAAAAACGTGAGCTTTTGTAACGATTAATGAGCTTAAAAGGACTAATGGCGAAATTTGGTTCACTTTGGAGGGCTAACGGTAGAATTATAGCTTGTGAGGACAAACGGTGCAAAGGAGTTTCAACAAAAAGGTTAATGATGCAATAAAGGACAAACTTTGAAATTTACTTTAAATTCAAGGGCTGCATGTGTCATTATCCAATTTTAATTTAATAATTAAAAATTTCCCACCATTTTCTTTATCTTCTACATTTAAATTATAAAAAATTCAACGATTATAAATGTTGTCGCGCGGAGGTGTACGGTTATCGTCGGTTCAACGTGAATATACCATGATGATCGAAACGAGTTCACGATCGCAACGGTATATGTTATAAGTCCCGTAGTTGACCGACACTCAAAACCGAAAAACCCGAAATACTTAAAACATGTATAGATTAGTTCTTGTGGACATGCAAATTCGTTTCCTACTAAAGAGTTGCTAGTTCGGTTGA
>BQNB010160682.1:0-14770 GCA_026074375.1 Tanacetum coccineum
TATTTCTTACTTAAAGCATAATAAACCTTATTACAAGCTATATTAAACTAAACAAAATAAAGTCTAATAACAAAATATAATAAAACCACATAATCGACACTTTTCCATAAACTTAACAATATGTTTGGTGTAAAAATTCTACACATTGGGTTAAGTACTAGTTGCTGTCAGGAAATTAAACGCTCGTTTTGAGCACTTTCGAGTCCGTTTCGGCCTTCCGGCGAAACACGAAAGTTTCTCGGAATGATGTGTTACTTTGTCGCAAGGCTCGATAATTTTAAAATCGAGTAATAACGGGTCAAAATCCAAGGTCAAAGTCTGTGTTTTTTTTAACAAAAGTCAAAGTTCCTGTAGAAACTTGTAGGGGCATTTTGGTCATTTTCTATCGAGTTTTGGGTCTCAGTTAAAACTAAAAGGTTGTCTGGAATGTCATTTTACATATAAATCTCTTTTGACTCAGAGTCGTGAAAATGTGATATAACGAGTCGTATGGAGCGGGTCAGATTTAGTAACACGTGTACAAAAAATGTGTATAAAACTCAGTCAAACAAAGTCTAACGTTGACTTTTGAAAGTCAACGTGCTAATACTAAACTTGTCGGATGTTATAAAAGTAATTAAACGCTATTATTATTACGAGTATAATATTTTAGATTTAACGATTGTTATGAGCGAAGTAGATTCTAAAAATAGAAACTTTATAATCGGAGTATAATACCGATATGAGTAATTAATAACCATATTGAATATCGAAAGCTAGACGAGTTAAATAAATATTATTATAAATACAATTGGATAACGAGACTTACTAAAAATTGTAACTTTCCGAAAATAGTAACTTTCCAAGAATAGAAAGTTTCCTAAAATAGAAAGTTTACGATTAAGCGATGTGTAAAATAAATAAAAGAAAGATCATAACTTAATTAAATGGAGCTTAGGATTTAGGGCGCGCAAGTTGATTGCTCATCACATGTGTATGTATATTTGCACTATTTTGATACTTGCAATGCGTATACTATCCGATCGTATTTTACGATATAATAATTGAACAACATAAATTATAAGTCGCGGTTGAGCTCGTCATCGAGTAGTTCGTGATTGTATCAGTTATTTAATCTTCGGCTTCGATCAAGGTGAATTCATAGCCTCGCTTTTAAGTGTTTTAAATGTTTTTAAACCCGCGAGGGGGATACTTGCTTGCTTTGAAAATAATAACGCAATATGTTTTGATACTAAATATGATTCTATGCATTATTGAGTATATGCCTTTTACTGTGTGACCGTTAATTACCTTGTTGATAGTGAACGTTAATGTATTAAATAGATCTATTGGGCTTGACAACCCTGTCCGGGGTATGAATCCGAAGGTGAGCACCCTGTAACGGACATTTTGTAGTTAGTATTGGGAGAAGGGGCATACTTCTCGGACATGATTTCGTCCTACGGGATGAATGTGTTAAGTGTCGGTACACGGGCTCATTAGTTGGAATTCATTATTTATATATAACTTGTCTTACGAGCAACGTTATATGTTTTGTTGAACCAATATACGTTCTAACTGGTATGTGTAAACTCTATGAATTCACTCAACGTTTTGTTGACGTTTTTAAGCATGTATCTTAGGTTAATTGCTATAGATGGCTGGACGGGACGGAACGCGGATATCAAGGACGATGTCTCGATAAAGTAGTGTCATAAACTAATTTAATGTTTTAGAAATCAAGTCGTGTTGTGACTTTTAGAAATAAATTTCTACGATTGGTATTGGGACCTATGTAACTCTGATCTTTCTAATAAATGAAATTGTGTTTTATAACGTATCATTAAGTGTGTACTGGGACTCGTGTGCATGTATTATGAAGTTGCACCCCAAATGTTGTATTCCGTTGCGTATCGTTGTTTGGGGGTGTTACAGAGTGGTATCAGAGCACGAGTTGTAGTGAACTAAGTCGTTTTATAAAACTTGGACTACAACTATTTTTGGAAAATTTTACGAGTCTTTCACCGTTGTCCGATATCCACGCGTGCATTGTTCCCGATCCTTAGAAGCTTTATGTGGTGTATTTGATGGCATATTATGTGCGTAACAAGTGGGATACACTTGGTATAAGTAATGATTATATAAGTATATATATACAGAATCTGTTCTATGATGTATGATTATATATATAACTCGATACTCGCATCTCGTGAAAAATTTAATTTCTTTATGCATTTAATTCAATGTCATGAAATCATCCTGATATGTGATGAGTATAATTTTTCATATTATTAAAAACATTTATGATGGTTACTAATATAAGTATTTCCTTTTCTTTTATAGTATCATGGGCGAACCTTTGTCGCTAGATTGTGTGTTCGAATTTCCTGCAGATGAGCCGGAGCCGCATCTAGCTTACGATTTCTTCGCACCCGGACCAGGGTATGCTGGTAACCCGAACAACAACAACGGGTGGAATGAGGCAGATGTACCTTTACTTGGAGAGCTTGGAGTGGTAGAGGATAAGCCGATGGTTGGCCTGATAGTGGATGAGGTAGCTGAGCCGATAGCGGAGGCAGAGGAGCAAATGATCGCTATAGTAGATGGTATGGATGAGGATATTGCCATGCTGTTTGGTGATGATGACTTCGAGGATGATGACTCTGAGGGTTTTGATGAGGAGGTGGTGAGGTGAATGAGGAGTAGCTGATAGCTCCTACCACACCACCTCCGATGCCAGCAGTGCAGCCATCGAGCGTCTACGAGGTTGGAGGTCCATCCATTGCGGCTGCTGAGGGACCATCTTTTCCCCACTCAGCCTCAGGACTTCCTGTACCTCCATCAGTGATTGAGGACTTGAGTACCCGCTTAGGTAACCTGGAGTACGGACATAGGCAGCTAGTGAAGAAAGTGATCCATGTGAGTGATGTTGAGGTAGCAGCTAGTGTTTCTATTAGGGAGATTGGCCTGAGGGTCTTTGCTATTGAGGGACAGATGCAGGTGATGGCGTCCCAGATGGTTCATGCTGCACACAGATGGGAGCAGGTTGGTGCTCAGGTTGAGCAGGGTCAGCAGACTGCGACCCAGAGAGATAAGGAGATTACTGGATTGACCCAGCAGGTCCAGGCATTGCAGGCAGATGGGCAGCAGAGAGACACGCAGATTCAGCAACTGCAGACTGCAGTTACTGAGATGAGCAGCCGTGAGAGCACTGATGCAGTGTATTTTAGGGATTGATAGGCGACTAGCGGATTTGAAGAGAAGACCCCCAGGACCTTAGTAGTTTTTTTAGTAGTTTATTATTATTTTTGGATTTGGTTATGACCATTTGTATAGCCACTAAACTGCTAGTGTCAGTTAGTGAGGTCATGTTACCGGGTGTATTTTGGTTTTTGTAAACACCGCAGCCATCTGGATATGTTAGGATTTACGTATTAGAAACTTAGAAATTGTTGTGATTGGAATGTATCGGTCTTAGAACCAAAGATTTGTAACTTTTAGGGGATTTTGGTTGTACGTGTGCTACCCCCAGCATTGTTATTATTATGGTTATGAGACTTTGATTATCATTTGATTATGAGTTTGTATGATTGTGGATGTTGATGTTTCGAGTAGCCCTGTTACTAGATTGACTTAACCACAAGTGTGGAATGATTCCGGTTGGTGGATCTTTCGCACGCATATGATACTTGCTTGCATTGTGCATGAGTAGGTATTATTTTTGAAACTTGCTGAGACCGTTGACCAAACTGTATTTAATGATGTTTTGTGAATTGATGATTTTAAAACTATGAATTGCAATAACGAATTTGAGTGTTGAAAAAATGTCGTTGCGCGAATCATATTGACTATGTTGTATAAATTGTTTGTGTAAACAATGGAAAATGTGTTTTCAAATTGCATAAATTGCCCCTATTGTGTCAAATAAACCTTCTTTTAAAAAAAAGATTAGATGATATATATATATATATATATATATATATATATATATATATATATATATATTCATGTATATAATATAATATATATAAATAAATTTCCTCTTTGAATAATAAGAATAGAAGGTGGTGCTATCTTCTTTTCTTTCTTTTGAAATAATTAGATTTTTACTCTTTGAAAATTTTCTTGGAATTAACTTATGTATGTAGCGTATGAAAAAGAAACGTTTTGACGAGGATGGACATGTGTCGTTTGGTCCTCAATTATGCATAACCTGATCAACTATGCATAATTTAGGAAGAACCACGCTATGTCAAATAAATCGTTACCCTTAAAGCACTTGGTAATTAGGATAAATGTTTAGGTCAAGTTTTCGGAAGAAGAAAATATTTTTACCTTGCTACAGATTCGTGTGCAAGTAACCCTACTCCTATTGACTGCATGGAGAGAGTCTCATGCGAGTCATTATGACCGAGTCGTCCTGAAGAGGAAATACCTACAGTATTGTTCGGAACGAGTGTGTCTAGAAGGGAGCGAAATTTAGTTCGTGGTAATTAAGATTGGTGCTTGTTATGGAGACGTGTCAAGACCAAGTGCAGTTGGTGTGCTAGTAAGCAATGGTAGAATTAAGCTATCAAGGGTGTAAACCTGATACCGACACTGAGAAGGAATTTTCTTAGAGACGTAAAGATTCCTAAGGTGGTAGAAGCTGAGATGGTTAGTCTCGAGCTTGAAAGTGAGAAATAGAGAAGACCTCTCCTACATTAGATGTTTTGATGTATCAACTGATGGCCGTGAAGAAGACTTCTTTCCCCGAAATGAAATGTAGTGGTAGTATAATTGTAAGTATACCTGATGTCGTCGAGGATTAGAATAAGGCACTAAGCGACACCTGACTTAAGGTTAGTGATCCTTACTCCTTGACATAACGAGTTTATGTGCGTATGAAAGAGCGAAAAGATTTGTAGATTCCAGCCGAATGGTGACATCCGTTTCCATCTTGGAGGAACGATCAAAGTAGCTAACACCTTAAGCCGAACGGTATCAAATTAGGAATGTGTATAAGCTATCTCGACTTGATAAGTTGAGTCATCTAGGATTTGAGGCGATGCGATAGGACCGAGTCGACTATGTTAGTCGCGGAGCATAAACGTTGAAATTTTTATTTTTCGTCGAATGAGCTGCGAGCCCATGATGCTCAATTGTTTTCTTGATTGTTTTCAATTTTTCTTTCGACAATATAGGTTTTTAGCAGAATTATCGCCGCTGAATTATGTGCTTTATGTGTCTTATGTGCTATGTGCTCTTGACTGGTAGCAAGCATATAAGTCGCTTTTGTGTTGCCGTGATTCGGCCTAAGACATGAGTGAATGGGTATACTTACCCGAATGTAGATGAAGATTGGTTTGGGAGGTACGTAAGCCGGGTAGATCATTGTCGGTTATGGCTTGTTAAACTACGAGCATGACTATGGTTGGCTAAAACCTAACCGTGAGTATTAGAGATCATTACCAAGAGGCCTGACCATCTGACAAGCCAAGTATAATGATCAATCTAACCGGTTGGGTATGAACCCGCGTAATGAGCATGGGCATTGTTGAGGCTTCCTGATAAGTGGGCATGGATAATTTGCTGAAACTTATTGAAAGCAAGCATGACTATTGCAAAGCGTGATGATAAGCTAAGTTGATACACAGGGTCATTTTAAAATGACTAATAGGCGAATATGTGCTTAATTGAATATATGATTTTATATGTTAGTGCTATAATGCGTTTGATGGGGTCGTATGTACTTCGGAATATTTTTCGCAACCGGTAGGGCATTATTAAATGAGACCGGAAGGGCGACATGTGTATTTTGGTTTTGGATAATGATGAGTATTTTGATCTTGGATAATGATATAAATATATATCTGTTTTGATTATCTACGTCTATCTTGGTTTTGGTTAGGGATGTATGTTTTGGTTTTATGTAAGGGTGTGCGTTTTGCTACGTTGAAATGATCACCGAACTAAGATTTAGGTTGATCCTTCGTTTAAAGTCTTTCGTTTAAAAACGACGCGATTTATGTTTTCCCGGATATGTATAGTGACGTATTTTGTCTCTATTAATAAGAGCAATTGTAATTATATTTTTTATTTTGTAGATATGAATTATCATTTGTTTTGTTAACTTTCCACCCAGAATAGTCAAGACAAGTCTTACATCGTGTGATCTTGGCGTTCGAGCATGTGAGATCGTCAAATCATAAGGAAGTCATCTCACCATAAAAGAAACTAAGTCGAGTAAGAAAGGACGAGCACCGGGACGGCGCTCCCTTAAGGTGAGTGGAATGTAACAACCCGAGTTTCACGAAGCGTATGACGATCGCGAATCCGACATCATAATCATTATCTTATAGATTTGTATGAACGAACGTCGACATTTAAATTTTATTTGTCGTAAATAATTATTTTCGTATTTAATTACGAACGGAAATTTGAAAATTTTATTTTTGACGTTTCGCGAGTCAACGTTTGACCGCGCGTTCGTTAATCGTTTTGAGCATCGTAAAAATCTACGACGCACCTCGTTATCATTTTATCGACCGTAAATTATTATTTTTGAACCTTTGTCATCTTTGTTCCTTGACTTTGGCTGAAGCTCGCATTTAATGTATACACTTTATTTAATTTGTTTCAAGTCTCACTTTTAATCAAATGTCTATAAAAAATAACTAGTAAATAAATGTTGCAAAAAAGATATTATGCATGCTTGCCTAGCTCATCCTAGCCGACGCCTAGGGTAACCAACAACACTCAATCCATTTGTTTTTCTCATATCATGAAATGATTATGTTAGTTGATACTTCCAAGCTTAGATATAGTCTCCTCACTCCATATATATAGAACTCATAGTGATAAAAAATTTGTTTCTCTTTTCCTTGCCTCCTTGCTCGGCCGAATACTCCCACACACACAAACTCACCATTTTTAAATTTTGATCTTGAAAATACATCTAAACCTCACTTAAAAATGTTATAGCTCAAGTTAGGGACAAGTGAAATTGGTTTTCTTGTTTCCCTCTTTTCTTTTTGGTTCGAACGAGTACCCAAACAAACACACCTTTGGTGTTTTTATTTTTCTAGCTACTCCATATTGTTTTGAAAGCTTATTTAGGTTCATCAATGCAAGAAAAGATGACATGCAATAAGGTTTGAATAAGTTTTGGATTTATTTGGAATAAGGAAGTCTTTGTTCAAGTAATAGCCTAAGGTTAGTGGGGAATATATTAGTGGGAATCTTGGATTCAAAAGGGTGAAGGTTTTGGGTTCGGTTGAGGGTTCGAACCAAGGAGGGGGCACACAAAGGTGTATTTTGATTAACTGGTTATTTACTAGACTAGCTTGGGTTGATTTGGGTTTGATTTGGTTTAGTTTTGGATTTGTTTTGGGTTCAAAGACACGGCCAAAGGAACAAAGGAGATAAGTGTGACCATTTATCGAGTCTGGTCTTGCTTCTTATAGCATTGTAAGCACTCTTTTTATTTTTGTTTTGTTCGTTTTCGTTTATTGAATGATATTAGTTGTTGCATGTGATGAAATTGATAAGATCTTGCGCCGATTAGTTAGTTGATGTTATAAAATGATTAAGCTAGTTAAGTGTGAGTTATAGGCCATATTAGATGTGCCGTGAGTGAGATTTTGGGTCAAAAATGAGTTTTGGCGCATTTGGAAATAGGTATATTTTGTGCAGAAACTTTAGCACGGAAAACGAGGGTCGAGATTTTATGAAATCTGATCTTGGATTGAAATATATGATAAAGCTTTCTTAGAAGATCGTTTTGACATAAAATGGAGTTTCTAACTCCTAATAACGAAGAAGTTAGAGCTAAAACGAGATATATATTTTTGGTGTAAAAATTCTGCACATTGGGTTAAATACTAGTTGCTGTCATGAAATTAAACGCTCGTTTTGAGTATTTTCGAGTCCGTTTCGGCCTTCCGGCGAAGCACGAAAGTTGCTCGGAATGATGTGTTAATTTGGCGCGAGGCTCGCTAATTTTAAAATCGAGTAATAACGGGTCAAAACCCAAGGTCAAAGTCTGTGTTTTTTTAAGAAAGTCAAAGTTCTTGCAGGGGCATTTTGATCATTTTTTGTAGAGTTTCGGGTCTCGGTTAAAACTAAAAAGTTGTCCGGAATGTCGTTTTACATAAAATCTCTTTTGAGTCCGAGTCGTGAAAATGTGATATAGCGGGTCATATGGAGCGGGTCAGATTTAGTAACATGTGTATAAAATGTGTATAAAAGTCAAAGTCTAATGTTGACTTTTGAAAGTCAACGGGTTAATACTAAACTTGTCAGATGTTATAAATGTAATTAAACGCTATTATTATTACGAGTATAATATTTTAGATTTAACGATTGTTATGAGCGAAGTAGATTCTAAAAATAGAAACTTTTGTAATAATCGGAGTATAATACCGATATGAGTAATTAATAACCACATTGAATATCGAAAGCTTGACGAGATAAATAAATATTATTATAAATACAATTGGATAACGAGACTTACTAAAAATGGTAACTTTTCGAAAATAGTAACTTTCCAAGAATAGAAAGTGTCCTAAAATAGAAAGTTTTCGATTAAGCGATGTGTAAAATAAATAAAAGAAAGATCGTAACTTAATTAAATGGAGTTTAGGATTTAGGGCGCGCAAGTTGATTGCTCATCACATGTGTATGTATATTTGTACTATTTTGATAGTTGCGATGCGCGCACTATCCGATCGTATTTTACGATATAATAATTGAACGACATAAATTATAGGTCGCGGTTGAGCTCGTCACCGAGTAGTTCGTGATTGTATCGGTTATTTAATCTTCGGCTTTGATCAAGGTGAGTTCATAGCCTCGCTTTTAAGTGTTTTAAATGTTTTTAAACCCGTGAGGGGGATACTTGCTTGCTTTGAAAATAAGAACGCAATATGTTTTGATACTAAATATGATTCCATGCACTATTGAGTATATGCCTTTTACTATGTGACGATTAATTGCCTTGTTGATGGTGAACGCGAATGCATTAAATAGATCTATTAGGCTTGACAACCCTGTCCGGGGTATGAATCCGAAGGTGAGCACCCTGTAACGGACATTTTGTAGTTAGTATTGGGAGAAGGGGCATACTTCTCGGACATGATTTCGTCCTACAGGATGAATGTGTTAAGTGTCGGTACACGGGCTCATTAGTTGGAATTCATTATTTATATATAACTTATCTTACGAGCAACATTATATGTTTTGTTGAACCAATATGTGTTCTAACTGTTATGTGTAAACTCTATGAATTCACTCAACGTTTTGTTGACATTTTTATGCATGTATCTCAGGTTAATTGTTGTAGATGGCTGGACGAGACGGAACGCGGATATCTAGGACGGTGTCTTGGTGAAGTAGTGTCATAAACTAATTTAATGTTTTAGAAATCAAGTCGTGTTGTGACTTTTAGAAATAAATTTCTACGATTGGTATTGGGACCTATGTAACTCTGATCTTTCTAATAAATGAAATTGTGTTTTATGACATATCATTAAGCGTGTACTGGGACTCGTGTCCATGTATTATGAAGTAGCACCCCAAATGTTGTATTCCGCTGCGTATCGTAGTTTGGGGGTGTTACATTCAGGTTCAAGGGAAAATACATCAGGTCAAGCAAAGGTTGTCAAGTGCTATAATTGTCAAGGTGAAGGGCATATGGCTAGACAGTGTATTTAGCCAAAGAGAAGAAGGGATGCAACATGGTTTAAGGAAAATGTATTTCTTGTTTAAGCACAAGCTGAGGGTAAAGAATTAAATGAGGAGCAGTTAGCATTTCTCGCAGATCTTGGAGTTGTAGATGGCTAAGTTGCTCAGACAATCACACACAATGCAGCTTTCCAAACTGATGATCTAGATGCTTATGATTCCGACTGTGATGATATCTCTTCTGCTAAAGAGGTTTTTATGGCCAATCTCTCAAGTTGTGATTCAGATATTCTTTCTGATGTACCATACTCTAACACTTTTCAAAATGATATGATGAATCAAAGTGTGCAAGAATTGTAGTATTCTGAACAAAAACCTATTGTCGATTACCCAGATAATGAGATCACAAGTGATAGTAATATCATTCCTTATTCTTAATATATGGAAGAAACGCAACAGGCGGTTGTTCAAAATACCAATACTTCTCCACACTAAAAATTCCATCCATGTTTATACAAATGTCTAATCATGCAACTAATTGGGATAAGGCTAATAATGAAAGTAAGATTGTTAATGAATCCTTAACCGCTGAGCTTGAAAGATATAAGGAACTAGTCACAATTCTTGAACAAATATTTAATGTTGATTTAAGTAGTCGTGAAAGTTTATTGATTCAAAAATGGATGACATGATTCGAATGAAGATTACAAAGTTTGCTGCATTTGAAACGAAGATTGATACACTTAAACAGACTCTTTTTAAACATGTTAAGGAAAAGGAATCCTTATTAACAACCCTTAATGGTTTTAAAACGAAATTCAAAGAAAGAGAATCCAAATCTATTAACAAAGAGATTTTTTTAGAAATCAAGAATAAAGAATTTGAAAACATTGTCTGTAAGTTGTATCAATCTACGCAAGCTATGCACATGTTAACAAAGCCACAAGTTTTTTATGATGACACACATAAACAAGCCCTTGGTTATCAAAACCCCTTTTATCTGAAAAGAGCCTAACGGATTAAACCAACCTTGTATGATGGGAATGTGCTATCTAAACACATGATGTTATTTCTGTGGCTGATGATGAAGAGACTTTGATTTTAGCTGAAGAGAGTCGATAAAAAATGGTTGAAAAACAAAATGATCCAATTATGAAAAAAGATAAAATTAATATTACTCCGATTAGTTATTCTGAGTTAAATAAATTAGCTAAAGATTTTGGAAAACGTTTTATCCCACAACAAGAACTGTCTGCGGAGCAAAAGTTTTGTTTAAAAAGTTCTGACAAGAACTCTGAAGAACCTAGTACTTCAAATACACCTGTTATAATTAAGGTTCCTAATTAACTTTCAAAAGTAAGTTTGGTAAACAAAAGTCTTAAAAAACATAGATTCCATCCTTCTAGTTTTGACACGATGGTAAAAGTAAGAACCACAACTGATGCTATCACTGAAGGGTCGTGGGGCTTTGAACATACCAAAAAGGTTTTTCTAACCGAAATAATTCAATAGTTAAACTTGTTAAAAGGTTTTTTAAAAGAATTTGATAAAGGTCTTCATGATGAAATTACTGAAGTACAAACTGTTTTCACCCAAATGGAAGCAGCCGTGGAACAATGCTCGGTAGACAAGAAATATTGCGAAATTCAACAAAAACAATTTTTGATTGAAAACGATTGACTCTTGGATAAAATCATATCTCAAGAAATTGTTAATATCGTGTTGAATTCTTCTATTGTCATATGTGATTATGAGAAAAAGAATGATGATGCTGTTGATATATGCAATAAGTGTTTGGAATTTGAAGCTGAGTTTCTGAAAAAAGAATAATGCCTATAATGAACTTTTAAAATAGTTTTTACACCTGGAACAACATTGCATTTCTAAAAGACAAATCAAGTGATAATCAAAATCATCCTGTAATTCAAAAAGACAAATCAAGTGATAATCAAAATCAATAAATGAAGAATATTTTAAACAAAATGATTTGCGAGCTCAACTACAAGCAAAGGACACTGTAATCAGCAAATTAAAGGAAACAATTCATTCTTTGAGAGAAAATGTTAATCCTGCTAAAGTGAAAAAGGACATTGATGAGATTGAAACAATAAACATTGAATTGGAGCATAGTGTGGCAAAATTATTATCTAAAAATGAGAAGTTACACAAAGAAAAAGAGCATTTGAAAAAGACTTACAAAGAACTTTACGATTCAATTAAACCGTTACATGTTCATGCAAAAGAACAATGTGATTCTTTAATTGCTAATCTAAATTCTAAGTCGATGGAAAATGCAGATTTGAAAGCTCAAATTCAAGAAAAGGTTTTTGCTAATGTAGAATTAAAAAATGAATTAAGGAAACTTAAAGGAAAGAATGTGATTGACACTACAGTTTCAAAACCTAATGCCACTACTATTACTCCAGGAATGTTTAAACTTGATTTAGAACCATTAGCTCTGAAAGTCTTAAAAAACAAGGATGCACACATAAACTATATTAAGCACTCTAGAGAACATGCAAGCACTCTTCGAGAAATAGTCAAAAGTGCTAGAGCATTAAGCCCTCTAGATAGTAACTTAGACTCGGCCTATAAGTATGTTAAAAGAATTCAAGAAGTGTTAGTCTATGTTAAAGATACATGCCCTTGTTTAACAAGACCTAGTGAAAAATTAGTTGCTGTCACACCAAAGAACAAGGACAAGAAAGTTAGATTTGCTGACCCTGTCACGTCCTTAAGCAACACTCAGCAACAGGTTGATTCCCATAAACAAAAAGACTCTAACCAACCTTTGTTGCATTCTACAAGAGTAATCTATTCTACTAGTGCTAGCGGATCAAAGCCTACAGGCAATACAAAGAACAATAGGATCTCACAATCATCAAGTAGCAACAAGACCAATAAAGTATAAGACCAATCTAGGAGCGTTAAGTCTAGGAAGAATAAAAAGAATCGTGTTGCCAAAACTGAATGTAATGCTTGTGTCATGAAATCTATGTTAAATGCGAATTCTAAATCTGTTTGTGCTATCTGTAATGAATGCTTGTTTGATGAAAATCATGATAAATGTGTTCTTGATTATGTTCATGATGTGAATGTGTTGTCTAAATCTAAACCTGCTAAGCGTAAAAATAAGAAGCAGATATGGAAACCTACGGGTAAAGTGTACACTAAAATTGGTTATAAATGGAAACCTACAGGACGTACTTTCACTATAGTCGGAAATAAGTGCCCTTTAACTAGGTTCAACTCCACTAAAGAAGTGCCCCTTAAGGAAATAACTAACAAATCAGTTGTTACACCAACTAAAGGAATTATGGTTTATAGTAAGAGACCCAAAGCACTAAAATATGTAGGTTAAAGTAGCAAATCAAAGATCATAGAATATAGGATTTCTAACCAATCGAAACCTACTCAAACTGGGGAATCCACTATTTCCAATGTTCCATCTTCTTCTCTTATTGATTACAGGTTGTCCAAATTGTTCTGTGGTATTTGGACTCTGGATGCTCCAAGCATATGACCGGAAACTACTCTTAGCTCACCAATTTCGTCAATAAATTTCTTGGTACCGTCAAGTTTGGTAACGATCAGATTGCTAAGGTAATGGGTTACGGTGACTATCAGATTGGGAATGTTACCATTTCCAAGGTTTACTACGTTGAGGGACTCAAATATAATATTTTCTCTGTTGGTCAATTCTGTGACTTGGATCTTGAAGTAGATTTTTGTAAACACACATGTTTTGTTCGCAATCTTAAAGGTGTTGACCTACTCACGGGATCTCAGGGAACTAATTTGTATACATTATACATTGGCGATATGATTAAGTCTTCTCCAATCTGTCTCTTGTCAAAGGGGTCTAAGACTAAGTATTGATTATGACATCAACGTTTGTCCCACTTGAACTTTGGTACCATTAATCAATTGGATAAACAAGGTCTTGTTAGAGGTCTCCCTAAAATGAAATTTGAAAAAGTTCACTTGTGTTCTGCATGTTCGTTAGAAAAAAGCAAGAAACAATCTCATAAACCAAAATCTAAAGACACCAACCAAGAAAAACTTTTTCTTCTGCATATGGATCTTTGTGGGCCAATGCGTGTTGAAAGTATCAATGAGAATAAATATATTCTAGTAATCGTTGATGATTATTCTCGGTTTACATGGGTTAAGTTCTTAAGATCGAAAGATGGCACCTGAGTTCATCATTAAATTCTTAAAAATGATACAAGTTCGCCTTAATACAACTGTCAGGAATATTCGCACAGATAATGAAACATGAATTGTCAATCAAACTCTGTATAGCTATTATGAAGATGTCGGTATCTCTCATGAAACATCTGTGGCGCGTACTCCACAACAGAATGGTGTTGTCGAAAGATGAAACCGGACCTTAGTAGAGGCTGCTCACACCATGTTGATTTATGCTAATGCACCATTATTTATGTGGGCCGAAGCAGTTGCCACAACTTGTTACACCAAGAACCGTTCCCTAATACGTCTTCGTCACGAAAAAACACCATATAAGCTACTGCATGACAGAAAACCAGATCTTTCCTATCTTCATGTATTTGGTGCACTTTGTTATCCAACTAATGACAGTGAGGATTTGGGCAAACTGAAAGCTAAAGCTGATGTTGGTATTTTCATTGGATATGCTCCTGCAAAGAAGGATTACTGGATTTACAACCGACATACCAACCGAATTATGGAAACAATATGTGTAGACTTTGATGAGCTGACAGCGATGGCTTCTAAACAAAGCAGTTCAAGACCCGCACTTAATGAAATGACTCCTGGAACACTCAGTTCAGGACTCGTGCCACAACCTCCTTCTTCAACACCTTTTGACCCACCAACAAGAAATGACTGGGATACAATGCTTCAACATTTGTTTGATGAATACTTCCGTCCTCCACCATGTGTTGATCATCTAGTTCCTGAAGTTGCTGCTCCAGTTCCTGCTGTTTCAACCAGTTCACCTTCCTTGACATCGGTTGATCAAGATGCACCATCACCAAGTACTTCTCAAACTCCACAAGAATCACCATTCTATGTTATTCCTCTCGGTGCTGAAGAAGCAGATCATGATATAGAAGTTGCACACATGGATAATAATCCCCAATTT
>BQNB010160683.1:0-10655 GCA_026074375.1 Tanacetum coccineum
ATTACATATAGATTTGAAATTTTTAATACCCTTTATCATGAATCAAACCACTTAATCGAAATACCCAAAAAAAGATACAAAAAATAAACATACCAATAATTACCTTTATGCAGTTAAGAAAATGGTGTTAGCAACACCGACAACGCTCGTACTCTAAACCCGTTCGACACCATCACCGCCTCATTACCATGACTCATCAAAACCTCAAATTAGGAGCAGTCGCCGGTCGGATTTTTATCAACAGAATGATGAGGGAGAAACGTTGGATTAGAGGAGTTAATGATATGAGGCAGAAATGAGAGAGAGAAGAAACAAATGTTATGATATGAGACAGAAGTGAGAGAGAAGAAACAGATGTGTTGTTGCTAACAACACACGTGGATGTGAGTAATATCGGGGCAAATTATCCTCTGGGTCGGTTGAAAACGGGTCATCGACCACCGGGACGCAGCAGCGGGTTGCTTTCGGGTATCCTGGGGATTGTATAGGTTTAAAACTTATATTCGTGCATGTGATTGATAATATATGAATACACCTAGGACGAATTTACACGGGAGCCACGTGTGGCACAGGCCACACCCGATCTCGAGTCACGAAGTACAAGATTTTTCGAAAAGTGTCATTTTGTGATACGTGCAACGCCAAATAATATATATGCGTTAGTTTCTTTATTTATGGTAAAACTTTAGCTTACTCCAAAAAATTTAATGGTGCAATTTTTGTACTTAGGAAAAAAAAAGAACTTTGCAAGACCTTCACATAAAATTTTGTGCAACACCCTTTCGAGAAAAGAAAAATGATTGTTATGCCTAAATAGCAAGCCTACTTATATGTCTAATGATGGTGAATTTGAAAAAGGGATTGGTTGAAATTTAGAAAGAGAAAATACATAATACAATTGTACAAATGATTTATGCATTAAACATGTATTTAGGCATGGTTTATAAGTCTAAATAGCATTACTCTTCCGAAAAAATTATGTATGACACCATCTTGGAAATTCCGGATCCTCCCCGAGTACACCGGGTGTCTTGGAAAGGATAAGTACACTTTTTATAATTTGAATTTGGATATCAATATTAACAATGATCACCTATATGAAACCACCAGTAACTAATCGCATGTGATTTACGATACGTGCATTTCTTCGACCACAAAATGTGGAATAACATAATTAATTTCTTCAACATTCTAAACTTTTTAACATATATCTAGCTTTGAATACGTTTGTTATTCAGTTGTTTCAGTCTTGTAAAACAACGTTTTGGATGAATGTTATGAATTTTGAGATCTTTTTTCTTAATGACGAAAGATGATGAATATTAATGATGAATTCGAGTGAAGTTGATTCAAGTTCGAGTGAAGTTGATGATTAACTGACTTTCTGATGATGAATTGACTAATTTGTGATGAACTTGTTTGCTTTATCATGAAGTTCTATTATGTGTGCCTAACTTTATGAGAGGGTTTTGAAAGAGAGGATATTAATTGATATATTTGGATGTGTGAGATGTATTAATTGATATATTTGGATGATTAGATGTATAATAGGATTGGTATCAATCTTTTTAGATGTGTGATACGATAAGTCTCAAATAAGCTATACATGTGAGCTATATTCTTGTTGATAGGCTCATGCATATACTTGGTAAATCTATATAAAGCGTATGCTTTAAAGGATATAGATAAAGAATCAAATTAACCTTCAATATGGTATCACAACCATCATTTTCTCTCCTAAATACTCTCTTCTAAAACATGTCTTCCCCTCCCCCTCTAATCTGCTGTATTTTTTTTAACCTTAATAAAAAATATCAGCTTCCATGGCAGTTGAAGACAACCCTCCACCACCACCACCACCCTCTTCCACGATAAAATCATTCCCTTTAGCATCCCTAACAAGGTCCCCATTAAATTGGACCTTGAAAAACACAACTACAATTCTTGGAGTTATTTCTCTCTTATTCATCTTGGTAGCCTTGGGCTTAAATCACATGTGGAAGAAGACACCTCGTCTACTAATCTGGAATGGTGCAAACTTGATGATCTCATCAAGATGTGGATCCTTGGATCTCTATGTGATTCTCTTCAAGAACAAGTCGTTACCGCACCGGGTAACGCAAAAGCATTATGGGATCACCTAAAAGATCTTTTTCATGATAACAAGGATGCTAGGGCCATTAGCCTTGATAATGAACTCCATTCCATAAAGATTGGAAAGATGACGGTTAATGAATATTGTACTAAAATTTAGTCTATGGCAAATGGGCTTAAAAATCTTGATTGTCAAGTAAGCGAGAAAAACTTGGTGATTTATGCAGTTAATGGACTTGACTCACAGTTTACCATACTTGATGAAATCATTCGACACCGTGAACCTCTTTGAAGAATATAAGTAATCTTTGATCTATGAACCAAGAACTAGAGAGAGAAAGTAGGAGGAAGGATGTATTTTCTAGTGAGAGAAAGTAAAGAACATAAAATGCATTAAGTGAAAATGAAACAACCAACCACCTCTCCAAGACATGGAGAGGTGTATTTATACCCTAATAAGACCGGCCATGGATGGGATTTCCATGGGCTTTTCCTAACTTGGCCTATTAAGGTTCCAAAAATAACTTAACGAGCTAACGACAATTATCTATAGAGTGACCGACACTTTCCTAGGAATTTCGTATTCCTAACAATCTCCCCCTAAAGGAGGTCACTCTATTTTACAAGAACTTAAACCTAGCATACTATGCTTTTCTTTAGTCTTGAGCTCATTTAACTTCAATCATTAACTTGTGATTTGATATAGTGATTATTGACTTTAGGCTTGAGCTTGTTCCTTTATCTTGTCTTGAATGTGATATTAAGCACCTTGAGATCATCAACCAATCATAATCTCATTTCGCCATCTTGTAAACTTTTCCATCTTGTGAACTTGTGACTTCTGGACCGACATGCTCATACCTTTCTTAATTTGTTGACTTAAAAAGTTTTAATGTTGCATCTTTCTTGAAATTCTTTAATTTTAACACTTCGTCACTTCGAGAAAGACGTTGGGTATCAGAGTGACGAAAACTTCTTTTAAATTCTTTGACTTTAACACTTCGTTACTTCAAGAAAGACGTACGGTATCAGAGTAGCGGAAGTCTTGAAACATGTACTTGAGCTTTCATGATGTCTGTATGTTTGTCGGTAGGGTATGAGCATGTGGCTATGAATCGTGACTCGTCGGGAATCAGCTGCACCAATCGTCGGGAGTACCTGCAGGTTTAGGTTAGTGATAATCAATAGATATGGACGAGAGTGTCTTTGTCACTTCAATTTAAGAAGAATCTCCTTGACAGGATTTCCAGCTGAAGTATAGAATCTTTCTAACACATGTGTATTAGATTCATCAAACATAGCATGTTCTCATTATCGAAACGTCTCAAAGCAGACAACACGATAAGAGTGAACCAGCAAGTTACTATCTTACCGATTGAAAATAGAAAATTGATTTGAAAATCAATCGGTGTATCACTTGCAAAAGTGTTTTTGTGACACACCGAGAGTGTTAATCATTTCAAAAATTCATTAACAATCGTCAATTCATATCCTGGAACAAGTTTGATTCTTATAGAATCGCACCATCATTTCTTTCCAGTTGTCACAAGTTTGATTCGTATAGAATCGCACAAGTCACCTACCATGAGCTTGTTTGATGTTGGCTCAAGCAGGATTTCCATCTTCATTGTGAATACTTAAGTATCACTCAGATGTTCTGGCAAAATCACAAGGATAATGCGTAGGACTCTTAATATATATCTTGTAATTCACATTGTGTGACTTAGCAAGCAGAATTTGACAAGTGTCCTAATGAGATTTATGGATGATCTCTTTTGGCTCTAGACTCAATAGTGCACTTTGATTTTAGTGATCGGAGGCTGGAGCAGACTGCCACCTTTTCAATATCAACTAACTCGGAGTGAGAAAGTCGATAGAAATGCGTGTAATCTCCGTGAGAAATGAAACAAGAGTCTTTTGAGAGACCTTGAGTGGCTAGGGAGGGTTGTGCATAGCGTCACTGGGTCCATGACAGTCTTCAATGTCAGACAACACCTTAGTGTTTCCGACAGTTTATGTATTGACCCGGTTTCTGCCTAAGTGTATGGAGGGCTTCTTTCTTTACACCCTTTATCCTTACATTTCTTTTTCATTCTTCAACCCCTTCAATGCTTACCGAGACTTCATAACTAACACCTTGTTGGGTTTGTTCCAGTGTTAGCTCCATCTCAGTCGGCATTATTCCCTTTTCTCACTTTTTCTCCTTTTATCATACCTAAGGACTTCTACACTAACTAGTGGATATCCCTGGGTAGATCCCTCCGGTTCTGGCTGGATCATGGGATTTGAATACCTATGCCTAACCACCTTATATCTCCATAAATTTAAGAACATGGCCGGTCTTTTGGGTATTCCATCACAATCCTTCAAAACCATTGAAAATTCAATCAAAGTGTTTGATATAAATATCAAAAGATTTACACTTTGAGAGTTTTTCATCATCACTAAAAGCTCCCCCTTAACATTTGCATCGATATCGTAGTACATGCTAACTGTAGAGTATACTGAGTCCATTTTATATGATCACATTTCGATACAAGTTAGATTCAGTTTAATCACATTTTCTCCCCTTATCCAAAATGATCCTTGAAATTTTTGCTTATGATAGGTGTCAAATACACATATCCATTATACCTAAAATAACCCAAAAAACCCAAATAACAACCAAAAATGGCAAAATAAAGCTTGTATTTTGTGTTTTGTGAGTGCAGGTACGATAAGTCAAAAATTCACCAGAAAACAGTCAAAAGCCGAGCAAACACGGGAACACGAGAATCAGACGAGTACAAAAGCGAACCAAAAGAAGCCAAGCCTCAGCCCAAGCCTTAGCTAAAATCCTTTTATAACAACCACAAGACCAATCATGTATTCCCAACAGTTATTTATACCTTGACAAAATGTGGATAAGAAAGGAGAATGACCAAATGATGTAAGCCTTCCCAACTTCAACAGTCTTTAACTGTCCCAAAAATAGGCGGGAATCCCATTACTATTCACCCTCTCCCCCATTTCACCATCCACCAGTTCAAAAACAAAGGCTATTGTAATAAACGGGTGCGTTGGTCATTCAATGAAGCGCAAGCACAATGAAGGGTCAAATTAGTCTATATCAAAGGGATACATATCAATTTTTACTCTACTCCCCCTGGCACGCCCAAAAACTGATTGCACTTTTTAACGTACCTATAAATAATAATAAAAATACTACTTAGGTAAATTCCAACTATTCACCTTTAACTAAGGTAAAATGTTAAACTTACCAAAAATACTATTAAATAAAAAATAATATACGTAAGTTATAACCGGTAAGTATGATCACCCGGGTCGTTTCCCCAATGACTAGAGAAATTGAAACCACTTTTACCTTCGGGTAACCTGATTTGAATGGAACAAACGATATGATTGGTGGATAAACTATTACTAATGAAATTAGAAGCAACAAATACTGACAATTAAGCACGTAAACCACTTTAAATCCCAAAAAATGTACACTAAATATCACTAGATAAAAAAAATTGGCCGAAAACTATTAAAAAAAAAAGCCCTACATTTTTAATCTTTTATATAAAAGTTTAATTTGAAACAATTACAACTAAACCATAATTATAAAATAGAAAACTTAATAAACTAATTAAAAACTTAACTATATGACTAAATATTGCAAAATGGGAAAAGGACTAATCGGGGAAAAACACTTAAACAGACGGGGGAAACAAACTGGAAAACAACTAAGATGCGAAAAGTACACCTAGTCTACGCACGTTGAGATTCTACCCCGATAACAAGCTAAGTCCCGAATAAGCTCAAATTTGAAAAGTGGCTTATTATGAAAAACTCAAAGAAGCAAAGTTATAGAGAAAACCAAGTGGGAAACAAAATTAAATAAAACTTCTAGGACTAAAATCGCAAATAAGCTCAGAAAGAGCTTATTTCCAAAGCTGATTACAGAAAGTGAGGTTTTGAGCTTACTTCTCACTAAACACGCCATAAAAAATGCTCAAATTAAGCTTAAATCTAAAAGTAAAGTGATTTTAAAAAGCTTATGATGTGCTTAATCTAAAAGTGCAAAGAAAACTAGCTAGAAGTACTCTAAACAACCTGAATTTAAGCATGAAAACAGACAAACTCAGGAAATATGCAAGGAAACCTCAAACTTACATAAGATAGAAAACTTTTTAAGCTAAAACTAGAACTCTAAAACTAAAGGACTTATAAAACTACTTATAATCAATCTAAAACAGCTAGAAAATCAGATCCATAAGCAAATTAACAACTTTAAATCCTAAAGTTTCTAAGTACTGTTTTTTGGCTTTTTAACTTTTTGATAGCACAAATAAGCTAAGAAAAGAGGCTAAAAAATGATATTAAAGAGATTAAACCATATTAAGCTATTAAAAACCTAAGTTTCTACAAAGTTCTATAAACAATATCCTAAAATTATTTATCTAAATGAGCCTGAGAACACAGCAGTACTTAACTGAAGTTAGTAACTGGTAGGTAAAAGTTCGGCAGTATTTTCACGTGAAAGTACAGCTGGAGCAAATTTTGACTTTTGAAACTAAATAAGCAATGAAATAACAGAAATGAAAAATAAATCAAAAATAGCTAAAACTAAACTAAATTCTAAACTGGGGGGAAGATTAAAACTAACATATAACTTATGAAAAGCAGTACTAACTTGGAAAGTTAGTACTGGATGTAAAGGCTCAGCAGTACTGAACCTGAGGTTATTACTGCTAGTGTAAAAATCAAGGGTTCACTAAACCAAACACACTTAACCTTTATGACAGAATTGAGAAAAGCTTTTTTTAAGAGAAATCTAATGAACAAGTGCTAAATAACCAGATAAAAGACGACTTAAAACAAACTATCAATCATGATTAAACAACTGAATAAGTAAAATTCTAAGACTAACTAATTAAACTAATATTTTTGTATTTTAATGAGTTTTTTGATGACAAAGAGAATTTAATAACTAAAGTGACTATAACTACTTAAGCAAAAACAGATGAAAAACAAATATCTAATAATACTAGAAGAGAACATTTAAAACAATAAAAGCAAGAGAATAAGCAAATAAGCAAATAAACAAAAACTAAGCATTTAAACTGAATTTAGAAGAGAAAGGAAAATAGAGAAACTTACTTGATCCTTAGCTAAACAAAAAGGAACCAATAAAGGCAAGCTACAAAGCTCTCTAAAGCCTTATGAATTAAGCTAGAGTAAAGTCCTTGGATCTCTTCCAAGGTAAGATCCCCTTCCAAAAGCTTAGATCCAATTAGAATCCAAAATATTTTAACTGATATATAGTTTTAAGTAAGATTAATTCTGGAAATCAAACAACTCTATTCAGCTATAGACTGAAAGAGCTTAATATGAAGCTTATTGAGACAAATTAGCTATAAGAGAGCTTATGACTTAAGAAGAAAGCTTATAAAAGAATTTTAAAACACGAAAAAACGAATTTCATTAAGTAAATAAGCTGTTTCACAATACTTTGAAAAAGGAAATACATTTTAATGGAAAACAATTTAAGCTAAATTACTAAAAAAAACTTTAGATAAAAAGAAAAGAAAAAAACGGATTATAAAACTAGATGTGTGTTGTGGTGAGAAGTGAGGTCTTGTTTTAGTGCCAAGCTGAAGCTTCTAGGACCAATCACTGCCTTGCTCTTCGCTCCCCACAAAACTTTAAAATATCTCTCTGCCATTCATGTTCATTTCCTTCATCAGTTGATTCATCAATTGTGGCCGTTTGATCAGATGTGGACAAACCTGAGGGAATGCAGGGGGGTCCGGCATTCTATTGATGGAACGTTTGTGTTAGTTTGTGAGTGAGTTTTTAGCACAAATCCCACATAAAAATTTGTGCTTTCACCATGCTAACGTGGCATGGAGCTTGAGCTTGGATAAGTATCCCTTTTGATTAGACAATTTGACCCTTTAATTTGTGCTTTTGCGCTATAGATTCCGTGAATTGACCAACGCACCCTTTAATTTTACAAAAGCCCTCTGTTTTTACTGGATGGTGAAATGGGGAGACGGGTGAATAGAAATGGGATCCCGCCTATTTTTGGACAGTTAAAACTGTTGAAGTTTGGAAGGCTTACACATTTGGTCCTTCTCTTTTTTTCTTCTCCTCACCCTTTTCCAAGTTATAAATAACTTTGGTAAATGCAAGATTGGTCCTGTGGTTGTTTATAAAAGGATTTTAAGCTAAGGGCTTGGCTGAGGCTTTGGCTTCTTTTTCTTTTTGGCTTCGGTCGACTTTTTGGTACTCCTTCTGATTTCTCCCGTATGAAAATTGGCTAAGGCTTTGGATCTTTGGCTTCTTTTTGAACTCTTCTGATTCTCGTGTCCGTGTTTGCTCGCTTTTGACTGTTTTCTTGTGATTTTTGACTTATCCGTACCTGCACACACAAAACACAAATACAAGCATATTTTTGCCATTTTTGGTCTGTTTTGGGTTTATTTGGGTTATTTTAGGTATAAATGGATATGTGTATTTTACACCTATCAAAATTCCCCAAACTAAACGATTGCGTGTCCTCACGCAATATCACATGCCTTATAACCAAATACCTCGAAAATTCCCCAAACTAAACCTTTGAAAAGTAGCAAAGATTTTTGTTGAGAAAGATAAGAGATCACAAGTTATAAAACACCCGACTTCCCATTTTCTAAGATTTTTCTCTTTTTATGATTTTTCTTGATAATTAATGACTTAACTACAACTTATTTGTGTTGACATAATGTAATGTTTTCATTACCTCATTGGTAACTTTTAGGATCATAGAATAAAAAGCACAATTAAGTGTCTAAAAGATAACTTCATCATCCCCGATTTTTCACTTCTCCCATGCTAAGCTTAAAAACAAGATCATTGTTAAATACAAGTCATGATACTAACACTACTCATAAATACTAATTGTGTACTTACTTTTCCTCCCGCAAATCCTACTTTTGTATCTCAGGATTTTACTTAAGTCATATACCCGAAGGCTCTTTAAGACTTTTGTTTCGATACTTATTAATTCCAAAAATAAAGTGTAATGGTAAAGAACGCAATAATTAGCTCTTAGCTCTTTTCAAAAGATCAAATGCAATCAAGATTAAAGTCCACATCGAGGCGACCAAAATTTGGCTTTTATTAGGCTACTTAAGCAAGGCACCATTCATGTCATATACCCACCATTCATGTCATATACCCGAAGGCTATTTAAGAACATAAAATAGACCAATTCTTATTTGCACCATATTACCCTTAGCTCTTTAAAGGCACAAAAATAAGACAAAAATTAGCAACTTTATTTAACCTTAGTCTTTAGAAGGCTTACTACAAAACATCGGCCACGCCTCCGACAAGTGCAGCAAACATATTTCGACTTTGGATTATATAAGTAAACACCGATGCCTTTTATCTCGAAGCCACATCGATAGCGAGTCGTCAAGAGGTTATTCTTATATTATGACACCGGAACCCCCTACTTACTATGAAAACTCCAACATCGGCCACACCTCGACACGATGATTGTAATCTGGCAGAGATACTTATTTATTATATTTTTGTATTTTTAAGCCAAATTAAGTATTCCTGATGTGTACTCATCCTAATCACAAAGGAACTAAAGAAAACTTCTATTAACTAATTATTAACCAAAAAACCATACAACTTTATTTATTAAACATTTATATAGAGGTGAAACAAGCTAATGGGAGAAAAAGCCACAATTAATACATATGAGCTTGAAAGAAATCCAACTATTCTACGTTTAGCATCATGACTTATAAATAACACTATCATTTCTTGTTCTTCACAAAAGAAATTTGCAAATGCTTAGCCTATATAAAATCCAACTTGGCATATTTAAAATCTACTTGAGATTAGCACAAGCTTTCATTTACTAACGATTCAAGTCTAGCATGTCATGAGACTAGCATAAACTATCTTCATTAATTGTTAAGGGAAAAAGCTAGAACTCAACACGTTCAATCGGGTCAAAAATTACTTCTTATTCTTACCAACGGAAAACCTACATTTTTGTCTTAACACTTTTTATTTATTTTTTTATTTATTTATTTTTTTTTATATGATAACTAAAAATTTAAAATTTTTGCTATTTTTGTGGGAAAACGGGTACGTGAGAACAAAACAATAAGCAAGCAACATCAAATCGATAGATTCCCTCCCCAAACTAAAACGAAACATTGTCCTCAATGTTTAAAGTCGGGTCTCTACGAAAATCTAAGCCGTTTATTAGGTATGCAAAGATAAACGTTAATCGATTATGATGAAAGGATATAGATTTCCCAAACTAAATTCACACAAAGGATGAGAAGCTCGAGTAAAACGAGATAAATCAACCAGACACGAGAGACTTCAAAGAATTTGTTGGGAGAATCCTGCAAAAATCACAACAAGCAACAAACATCGAGAAATAGGAGGAGTACAAGCCTTGCTCAACACAACACATTTAGATAATAGAAAATAGAAAGGATAAGCATGGGGTGAACTCCCACGAAGCGGCTTGTTTTTGGTCACTGAGTCGCAAGCTCGACTCG
>BQNB010160686.1:0-14770 GCA_026074375.1 Tanacetum coccineum
AATTCTCCAGCTTACCAAACAAAGGAAATTGTACTAATTCTATTTCTTTGGCTTTATTTCTCCCTACCAAACACACCCTTATAAGCTTAAGCAAACACCCCCTAGGTAATTTACTACTCCGTATAACTCATACATTCAGTTTTTAATACTTTGTAGCAAACAAGAGGTAAATCATACATATTACTGTTCAAAATCCCTTATTCAACCAATCTCCAGATAATCCCAAAACAAACAACGGTTTAAACTACAGCAGTAGTTTAATCAAAGATAAATATAAGCACTAAAACTTGATAATTTCATTTCATCGGATAGCAACAGATTAACATAAGATCCAACTAACAAGCCCTAACAACATCTTTAAACCATAACATAAACACTAAGCCCTTTCGCCCCTAATCCTCCTAGCCAACTGCATATCTTTGGGCATAATCGTAACCCTCTTGGCATGAATGGCACACAAATTAGTATCCTCAAACAAGCCCACCAAATACGCCTCACTCGCTTCTTGCAATGCAGCAACAGCCGAACTCTGAAACCTCAAATCCGTCTTGAAATCCTGAGCAATCTCCCTCACAAGCCTCTGAAACGGCAACTTCCTGATCAAAAGCTCGGTGCTCTTCTGGTACTTACGGATCTCTCGTAACGCAACGGTTCCAGGCCTGAATCTGTGAGGCTTCTTAACTCCTCCGGTTGCTGGTGCAGATTTACGAGCGGCTTTTGTTGCGAGTTGTTTCCTTGGTGCCTTTCCTCCTGTTGATTTTCGAGCTGTTTGCTTAGTTCGGGCCATTTGATTTCTTCTTTAAAATGAATTTGGTTCTTGTTTTGACTGTTTGTTTTGTGAGTGAATGTTTTGGGAGTGAAATGAGTGTGTGTATATATAGGGGTTTGAAGTTATTTGAAAGTTTGGGGGAAAAGATGAGGGGGTGAATATGGGGCGTCGGATACGTGAAGGATTAATGGACGATGAAGATTGATTGATGTGGGAAGGTGCGGATCATGATCCGTCTGTGCTTTTTCAATGGAGTGTGATTGGTTACTGTGCTACCAAGTGACGTTTCTTTTACTGAAAAAGAAAAAAAAATCGCCTAATACGGAGCAGTACATTTAACATGTCGCTAACATTTTTGAAAAGTTACTTAGACAAAAAGTATAGTTTTTTTTAGGCGACTGGTCTAGTTTGAGAAGTCAAGTTTTTTTGTCGAGAAAAAGTGCATACTTTAAATGACTGGTCTATTTTGAGAATTTTTCATAATATTTATTATTTATAATTTCATATCACTAGCAAGTGACGTTTCTTTCTAGCTTCTTGCTCATAATTTATTTCGTACTTATTTAAGAGTCCATTCGGTTTGTAGATGGGTTTTGTATTGTGATTTGGATTTGAATTTAAGGGTGAGTTTAATTGCCTTCTTTGGGCTGGCTATGTGGTTAAAAAGACTCTAACACAATGTTTGGTTGCAAAGTTAGGGTTACAAATTGGTAGAGGTGCAATTTGAGACCCATTGGTTAAAGTTGGGTCTAGATGGGTAAATATTTTTAATGGATGATCTAGTGAGGTCTCTCTTAATATTTATAGATGGGTCTACCATTTCTCCTTTAATATTATAGATGGGTTTAGTTGGGTCTCACAACGGGTCTAGACGGGTCTGCCTTAAAATTATAAATGGGTCTCCCAAGGGGATTAGACGGGTGTAGCGGATCAAAAGTTTTTTTTATACGTTTTCATTCGTTTTTATATGTTTTGTACTTTTTCTACGTTTTTATACGTTTTCGTCCGTTTTTGTCTGTTTTTAAACGTTTTCGACTGTTTTTGTCCGTTTTCGACCGTTTTCGTCCGGTTTCGACCGTTTTCGTCTTCGAACATTTTCGATCGTTACGTCCGATTACGTCTATTTTTGTCCGTTTTCGTCCGATTTCGACCATTTTCGTCAGTTTTGGACCGGTTTCGTCCCTTTTTACTGTTTTCGGTCGCTTTAATGCATTTTCTCCCGTTTTCGTCCGTTTTTGAGTGTTTTTGAACATTGTTACATGCTTTTCAACATTTCTTGTCCGTTTTAAAACGTTATTATACGTTGTTGTCCGTTTTCTTACATTTTCTTCCGTTTTCATATGTTTTCGTACGTTTTCGATCGTTTTTGTCCATTTTCTTACGTTTTCGTTCATTTTTGTGTGTGTTCGTCTGTTATCTTACCTTTATGTACGTTTTTCTAAGTTTTCGTCCGTTTTCATACGTTTTCGTCCATTTTCGTACGTTTTCGTACGTGTTCGTTTGTTTTCCTCCGTTTTGTACGCGTAAATACGTTTTTGAACGGTTTCATATGGTTTAACCGTTTTTATGCGTTTTAGTACTTTTTATAAAAATGTATAAAAGTGTATGGAGACGTATAAAAATGTACGAAAACAGACGAAACGTATGAAACGAAGAAAAACGAAGGAAACGGATAAAGATCTATGAAACGAATAAAATCGTACAAAAATGGGATGAAAACGGACAAAAACGTATAATAACGTTTAAGAACGGACGAAAACGTTCAAAACCGTTCAAAAAACTCGAAAACGTAAGAAAACGTGCAAAAATGGACATAAAGGGTTGAAAACGGTCGAAAACGGACGAAACGGTCAAAACGAACGAAAATGGAGGAAAACAGTCGCAAACGGGCGTAAACTGATGAAACGGTCAAAATCGGTAAAAAACAAACGAAAACGGACGAAAACCGTCGAAAAAGGACGAAATCGGTCGTAAACGTACGAAAACGGTGGAATACGGACAAAACCGTATAAAAATAGATAGCGAATCAATTTGGTTACTACATAGAGCATCGTTATCTTCTAAAAAAATAAACTTTTTTTACAAGTTACCAAAACCTATCTAGACCCGGACCCGACCCATCTAGACCCATGTTTCTAGAAGACCCATCTAGACCGAGGCCCATCTAGACCCAAACTCATATAGACCCGTGACCAAAACCCAGCCCGACCCACCTATTTTGCCACCTCTACAAATTGGGGTCAACCACACTCACATCAATTGTTTTAAAAAAGAGAGGGAAAATAACTCTCGCGTTGCGGTGGTGCTACTTTATTATTAAGTATTGTGTGTATATGTAGTGGTGGAACCAGGAAAATAAGTTTGGGAAAATTGACAATGGCAACAAAATGCAAAAAAAAAAACTAGTATCGAAATGATAAATCGGGTATTCTTACTTAAAGATGAAGGATTTGTAAGGTTTTTTAGTGTTGAATTGGAATTTTACGTTTTCGTATGTGGGTGGGGAGGCAATTTGAGTTTTCGATTAAGGGCACTTTCGAAAAATGGTCAAGATCGAAAAAAATACACTAAAATATCATCTTCTCGGCCTAGCCATGGAGGGCACCCCCCCCCCAATGGTATACACATCCATCTGCCCCAGTGTATATGTATAGGACACCCCAAATGGCATAGTAAAATTGTTACATATATATGAGTTGCTGCAAAACTGCAGTTTCAGCTGCAATTTTAAACATATTTAAAGATCAGCACATAATCTCTGTTTCCTCTATCTTTTCTTCCGCTTCGGAGCTTGTAAAACAACTCTAATTACAGCATCAAACATGTAACATTTCTTAATTTCATGTCATTTTACGACACCTGTTATTCGTCACTATTTATTTTGGTCCGATACGCGTTTACTTTTAATTTAACTTTCTAAGCTAAATCGCGTAGACTAGAAATAATCATTTAACGTAAACGGTCACCAAATAAATTAAGGTTTACGTCAAACAAGTGTTATATAATTATTAAGAAGATAGTTATTGACTTTGCGTATTTTATTTTTATTGGTCACGTAAAAGGCTAACGTTTCGCAATAAAAATACATTTAGACACACCCCAGAAATACCTAGACTCAAACCAATACCCACTTTTAAACCTTAAACACAAAATTTAATTAATTCTTGTGTTATTAAGCCATATTGGCCGAATGTGGGGACTAAATCAACAAGGAAAATCCTTAAAACTTCCTAAGTACATGTACATCTTAAGGTAATTAAACCTTGTACTTGTATAATACTAGCAAGATCTCAAAAGCTTCTCTTTTTCCTTGATACTACACGTCCAACCCACAAATCACCTAGAAATCTTCCTAATATTCTCTTTAAGTACATGTACAAACCATGTTTAATTAAAACATGTACAATGTGTCCCTAAGTAACTTATTACCTAATGGTTAATAACCATTTGAGCTCTTTTTCTCTTGAAAACCCACGGCAACATGCATGTATGTACACAAAACCATAAGATTTCATAATCTTGGCAAATCTTGTACAAATATTAAGTAATTAAGAGATGTACTTAGTTGTTTTAGCAAAACCATTAGAGAGTAACTAAAAACCACAAAACCACTAAGTCTAGGGCACGGTTTGGTTAGGATTTGGACTAGGAATTGTAACTAGCTATCTTGCCTATAAATACACACTCACACTTGACATTTAGCACTCTTGAAAACTCACACATACACTAAACCCTCTCTCTAATCCAAACCATCTTTGTCTCTTCTCTTGTTCGGGTTATAAAACGCAAACAAACACCTTCATATTTTCCTTTGAACCTACAATATACACTAGGGTCATCATACGAGTTATAAGGAGGTACACGAGCCAAGTCTTGGGTGTTTACAAAGCTTTAAAGCTTAGGGTTTGGTGGTTAATCGTCATTTTCTTGTCTAGTTGATATGTCATGTAAATTTGGATCGGAAAACATACGTGAGCGTGAACATGCATGGTTCGACCCATGCATGGTTCACGCACCTATATTAAGCATATAATATGCCTTGTGTGGTGCTAACATGAATGAAACACGATTAAATATCAAGCTAAGGATTAAACGTTCATAGAAACCTACGAATGAGAACCAAGGTGTTCATGAGCTTGTTTTTGTTAAAAACACAAATCCTATACGTAAACATTCGATGTAAACGAAACCATTTGGCTTGGGAACGCGTATGATAGCTTATTTAGCGAATGCATGTGAGTAATAACGATAAATAAACGTTAACTAGTGCTAAACGAGATTCTTAAAACCCTAGAATCAAAGCTAGTGAACCAAGGGAGTGAGTTCGGGTCATATTGGGCCCAACAGCCCACTAAGAGGCCCAACAAGCTTATTAAGGGACTAGGGGAGCTTATTAAGGGACTAGGGGTGCTTATTAGTTTCACACGAACCCTAAACTACCTTAGGAAAGCAAGCCGAACCCTTAATGGGCTCATTAGCCCACTAGCGAGTCCACCGCAAGCCATAAGCTCACAATAAGCTTAAAACAGCTTATTGGTGAACTTATAAGGTTTTGTTGGGCTTAATGGACCTAATATAACACTAATGGACCCTAAATGAATGAGCCGAAAAGCTTAAAGGGTTATTCGGGTTCCTATTAGGCCCAAGAAGCCCAATAGCGAGCTTATTAGCTTATTGGATAAGCTGACCAAGCAAACAGACCCTAATGTGCTTAATAAGTCTAAGAAATAAGTTAAAATGCTAAGGAAACCTTTTAAATGTATTTCGGGTTTGAGTTATTGGGCTCACTAGCCCAATAAGCTCGAATAAGCTCCAATAAGCTCTCTTGAGCTTATTTTTAGCTTAAACAAACTTAAATAGGCTTAATGAGAACTTAAGTGCCTTTGAAATCTTAATTGGACCCTTGGATAACTTATTGGACCTTAACGGGCCCAATAAGGCCCAATAAGCTCAATAAGCCAAAATAAGCTCGTCCGAGCTTATTTATAGGCTGACCATAGCTTATTTGACTTATTGGAACTTAACGAAACATAATGCCACTGGTTAGAACTTAATTGGAGTTGAAATGTGATTTTTACAAAGTAAAGGGAACTAAAAGTGTTAATTTGTAAACTATAGGGTCAAAACTGTCAATGACTGATTTTAAAAGTATAGGGACTATTTCTGTCATTCCTGGAACTTAAGGGACTGTTTCAAACATTAAAGGACCTAAAGTGCAACTTTGTAAAGTTAGAGGACTAAAAGTGTAATTTTGGAAACTTAAGGGTTTAAAATGTAAATATTGTATATTTCATAAACCTAGGGGCTGTTTTGTAATTATAAGAAACTTAAGGGTATTTTGTAAACGAAAGTGATTTTATAAACCACTTAATGAATCGGATGAGTTATAATATATTTTTATATTATTCGGTTTCGAACACGGCTTAATAAATATGAATAATTATTAACAACGCTTATACGTTTCCCAAGAGCCATCACATAAATACAAATACAATAGACATGTGCACCACCACACAAGTGATAACAGTATATATAAACTAGAAATTTATTATAGTTTATACATTGAGTCTTTAGCCTAAACTTGTGGACTAAACTACCGTGTTACTTAGGTATTTAACGTGTGATTCATACTATGGATTATAATATATTATCAATTTCAGAGGACTATTCACTAAGGTGAGTTCATAGCCCTATGTTTTTTATAATTATTTAAATGATTTACATCCTTGGGGTGAGAACATGCTTTGTTTTACAAATTGGACCAAATTACATTTAGTACTAAGAATTACGTGTTTTGCCTTGTTACTGATAACCCACTGAGCCCTTTATCATGAACTGTCAATCACTAGGTTGTGAGCGCGAATGTTATAAATAGATCTATTTGGGATTGACATCCTGTTTGGGTGAGTAGCGCTCACTATGCCGGGTTGCCGACAACAAACTGTATCCATGTCGGAATGGGATTTGAGGGTTAGACATCATCCACAGTGGGCCTTTTATTGCCTTCATACATTCGAGCTTCAGGTTGTCAGAGCTTAGGAAAGCGTAAGTAGTTTTTTTTGTGATGTTTGCATTTGTTGCTTAATCATACACTTGGAAATCTTGCGATCCTACTATTGATTTACATAAACCTATGAATTCACCAACTTTATGTTGACGTTTTAAGCATGTTTTCTCAGGTCAATAAGGCACGAGGTGCAGTGATACATTGAAAGTCAATAATTGAAGAGTCATATTAAAGATTTAGGGTCTTATTACATCTTGGGGACAATTGTTATAAACCGAAATCTTTATTTATACTGTTGAACAATTTGAAGCCATGAGCTTATGTAACAAACAAGTATTTTGTTAATCCAATGTATCTTTTTCAAACGACACGTTTAGTGGTCGTTCTCATATCTTGTGCTATTGATCTATGAAGTAACGCCCTCGGATATATATTCACATTTCGTTGCGACCCAGATCTGGGGGTGTTACAAAGGTGATGAGGGAATGTTGTTTTGTTGTTGAGTGAGATGCATGGCTAAGAGGATAGATAGGTCTTATAGTTGATTAATGTCATCAACTAGGCTTTCTCTACTTGGAGATAGAGGTGGTGTGTGTTGAGTTTGGTTGTTACTTTGTGTGGAGTTGAGTGTGAGCAATAGTACGTTGATGATGAGATGGGAAGTAGAGATGTGAGAACAAATGTGGTGATGTGGAGTGTCCCTTATGTAAGGATTTGGTAAATGCTTGATGTGGGGGCTTGTATTTCTTGAGATGGTTCAGATGAGGATTGAGTGGTTTTTTGTATTGGTGAAGGTTTATTGATCACCAATTTAATGTTTTGCAAAGTTTGGTTTTCTTCCTCCAAATGGGTTCACACTCATTTTGCAACCTTGATGGTTTGATGTGGGTTTTGTTAAAGATGTCATTGGTGGGGAATGATTTGTGATGATGATGAAATTAGGATGTTTTTTTTTTTTTGTATTTATAGTGGAGGAAAGATTTTAATTAGGACAAATGAACATTGAAAGGATTAAATCCAAGAAATGTTTGTGAATTTAGGGAAATAGTAGCTAAGTATAGAGGGTGTTTGGTTAAAAAGAAAAGAAAATTATAGTTTTCCCCATGTTTTCCTAGGCCGGTCCCCTTAATTAAGGGTCGGTCCCCTTAAAATTAAGGGGGCCGCCCTTTATGAATTAAGGGGGCACCTACGGGAATTCTATGATTCCCAAAATTCATTTTTTCTCAAAATTAATATGTGAGAGTTTCTATTTGTTGTTAGTTTGCAGCAAGTCCAACCTTTATGGCAATTAAGGTTTTTAGCACATAGCATTTAAGCATTCAACATTCTATATATATGACAAGATGTAGGACAAAACTATTTCACATAATTTTAGCATATACTCATATATGAATTGAGAACCAAAAAAAAATGAAGAACATATATAAAATAGTAACAAGATATGATGCACAAATAATTTTTCTTGTCAAGAGTGTGCTAAGTTAAGAACGAACTAACTTATGTACAAGAATTATTGGTGTGCCTAAATATGATAAATGTGTAAAAAAAAAAAAAAAAAAAATAAATAAAAAAAAAAAAGAAAAAAAAAAAGGGTAGCGATTATTTCACACTAAGACATGCAAATCCTAAGAAATAATCTCAAATGCTCCATGAAAATTAATTTTGTTCAACAAGATTGTCGAAAAATATATATTAGAATATATACATTTTCATCAACAAGTAGGCAATCATTATGAATAAGTGAAGAAATTTTTTAGCATATCTTAACAATATATGAAACTTGATTATGTTCTCCTATTATGATAAGAACTATTTAGAAAATAATAGATTAGGATTATTGTAATATAAGTATAATGAGATAAGCATTGCGATAGAAATTAGTAGAAGTTTGTTTATAAGACTTATCCCAAACTTGAGTTTTGTGTGAAATAGAAGCCTAGGCACAGAAAAGAAAAAAAAAATTTGTCAGTGGTGGTCCCCTTAAAGTCTGGACGTACCCCAAAAATTAAAGGGGGCCGCCATCTGTTTTAAAAATATCTCAGGATTTTTGCCAAACAATTTTTTTTTTTATGATTTCTTTATTATGGGAGCCCCCGAAAACTTAATCGATTTGTTCCATATACCTAGCCTAGATTTAAAGTAGTTAAAATGGCTCACTAAGTGGTTTTAGTTAGGATATCATCAATGTTGTCCCTTCGATGTGACCTTTTCTACAGAGATATTTTCCTTTTTGAATATTATCTCGAAGGAAGTGATTCCGAATCTCAATGTGTTTGTTCGTGAGTGTTGAAACTGGATTCATTACTTAAGTCTATAACCCTTTGTTATTACACATTATATGGAATGTCGTCCTAACCTAACGTCATAGTCTATGAGAGCTTCTTCATCCATAGAGCTTGTTGACATGCCTTTCCGCGCTTACGTATTCCGCTTCGGTTGTGGAGATGGCAAGGAGCGGTTGCTTCTTGAAAACCACGTGTTAGACACATCCCTAAACGTGCAAACACTTAATGCTCTTGCGATCCACGAAATCATCCGCATGATCCAAACCCGGATACACTAATTTTTTCTATAATCAGATCCCTTAGAACCATAATCCTAAAATGTCGTAAATTGCTTTTAATGTATCGAAAGATACGTTTAACCGCTTCTTGGTGAGAGGTTTTAGGATCCTCTTGAAAGCGGGCACAAAGGCAAACACTAAACATGATATTGGGTCTACTTGCCGTTAAGTATAATAAACTACCTATCATAGCCTCTATATTGGTATTATCACGGACTCACCGTCTATGTAATCTCTTGAGTTTGTTTCCTTAACATAGGGTGTCCTTTATTGGCTTAGAGTCTTCTAGTCCAAATTTCTTAAGCATTTCCTTAATATATTTTGATTGATTAAAAAATATTCCATCATCTAATTATTTTATTTGTAATCCTAAGAAGAAATTTAGTTCCCCCATCATACTCATTTCAAACTCATCATGCATGATCTTGGCAAAGTCATCACACATTTCTTGACAAGTTGATCCGAATATAATGTCATCAACATATATTTGGACAATAATGAGATTGGAGTCTTTCTTTTTAGTGAAGAGTGTGTTATCTACCATTCCCATGGAGTAATTATGTTTAATAAGAAAGGCTTTTAATCGATCATACCAAGCTTTTGGGGCTTGTTTTAGACCATAAAGAGCTTTCTTAAGTTTGTAGACATAATTAGGTTTTGCGAAGTCAATGAATCCCGATGGTTGTGCACGTAAACCTCCTCATTGATAAACTTTAAGGAATGCACTCTTCACATCCATTTGGTATAACTTAAAGTCTAATGCGCAAGCATAAGCTAAAAGTATTCTTATGGACTCTAGTCTAGCTACGGGTGCATATGTTTCGTCGTAATCAATTCCTTCTTATTGATTATATCCTTGGGCGACTAACCTAGCTTTGTTTCTAGTTACGACGCCATTTTCATCGAGTTTATTTCTATATACCCATTTTGTTCCTATAATGGTCATATCTATGGGATTTGGGTCTAGTTCTTCACAATACATCATATTGTTTTAGAATTGTTTTAGTTCCTCTTGCTGGCATTACCCAATTTTTATTCTTTAATGCCTCATTTAATTTTTATGTTCTAATCGACATAAAGCAAAAGAAATTGCTTATGTCTTGAGCTATGCGACCTAAGATTCTGATTTAGATTACCAATAACGTTTGAAGGGATAGTTTTAGATCATTAATATTTACAATTTGATATTTTCTAATGAAATGTCTCAAGATTAATTGCTATGGGTTTGTTTTACTACCTTAATAGCTTCTTCTTCGACAGCTCATCATCTTCTAATAGTGCTGTTTAGGCGGGGGAGGAGTTTCATCAAAAGTTACATTCAACGACTCTTCAACATTTATTGTTTGTTTGTTAAGTATTATGTAAGCTTTACTATTTTGCGAATATCCTAGGAAAACACCTTCGTACGACTTTGGGTCGAACTTGGTGAGGTAATCCTTTGTATTAAGAATAAAGCATTTACGTTACAAATACTCTAAAATATGTTAAGGTTTGTTTTCCCTACTCTTAACAACTCGCATGGAGATTTTCAAAAATACGTCAATGGAAAATCTATTAATTAATAGGTTGATGTATCGACAACATTACACCAAAATTTTTGAAGAATGGATTGTTTGTTTAACATGGTTCTACTCATTTCTTGTAGAGTGCGATTTTTTCTTTCTACTACCCCATTTGATTGTGGAGTACGAGGAGCGGAAAAATTGTGAGATATCCCATTTAAATCACAATAGTTTTCGAATTGTACTTCATTATCAAATTCCTGACCATGATCCGTTTCCAATTGATTACAATGGAACATCTTAATTTGTTTTGGATCATTTATGCAAAATACTTTGAATTTTTTCGAAGCATAGGTTTTATTGCTAAAAATCTATCTAATGTGAATCGAGAAAAGTCATCAACGATTACTAAAGGTATAACGATTTCTTCCATAGGCTTCGTATGATGGAAGGGCCAAACAAATCATGGAAGTAGTTCTAGGCAGCTAGATTGTTGACACTATATTTTTAGCCTTGTGACTTGTATGACTTGTTTTTCAATTTTTGCAAGTATCACAAAAAAGTCGGTCGTATTTATTTTGGGTAGGTTTTCTAACTAATTCTTTAGATGAGAAGAGATTGAATTAATTACATATAGCGTGACCTAACTCCTATGCCATAGTGTGAGTTTTTGTCCAATGTTGCAATGCAATAATTTTTGTCTTCCGGTTTATTTCATATTTCATAACATTATTCCTCCTTTCCTAATTCCTTTCCTATAACTTTTTTCGTCTTGATTATTTTGCTATCGGTTCGATAAATATTACCTTTGCATTGTAACACATATTTGACACTACTCTAAGCAAGTTATAATGTTAATATCTACGTGCTCAACATTTTCAATTAAGAGGGAGTCACGAGAAATCATACCTTTGTCTCAGATTTTACCGGCGCAAGTTCTCCCCAAAATTACGGTTTCCTCCGTTGTATGACTTTGTATGAAGAAAAAGAGGAGAGAACAACTTCTATTACCGGTCATGTGTTTTGAGCATCCACTATCTTTAATCCACTCATCGGGTTCCAAGTTTACTCCTAAGCATATTTCATCGGGCGCTTGAGCTACAAGGCAAGTTTCATCTTTAGTCTTTCCTACTTCATCTTCTCCATTGTCGCTCCATGCTCCTCCAATAAATGCTCTTTGATCGTTGTACTTTGGTGGCATGAAACTATACTCTAATGAGGTTATTGGATCACCACAATCTAAAAACATTTTCTATTCACTTTTACCATAACCATCATTTTCTACTTTCTTGGAATGTGTTTTTCTATCGCCTCTGGTTGTCTTACAAATCTTCCTCCGTCTCTTGAAGAATTTCTTGAATCTAGTACGCCATAGCAACTCTTCGTCTTCACTATCAGAGCTTGAGCTATCTTCAATCACTTACTTTTCTTTTTCACCTTAATGGTCAAGAGATCTCCTTGTTTTTCTTGCCTTTTATTATTTCTTCATGAACTTTCAAATTTCCAATGAGTTCATCAAGTGGTAGAGTTGTTAGATTCTTTGATTCTTCAATAGCTGTAACTTTTTCGCGCCATTTAGGATGAAGAGCCCTAAGAAATTTCCTAACACAATTCTTGCTAGAAAAACTTTCATCAAGTGCTTTTAGACTAGTAATAATAGTGTTAAATTTAGCAAAAGCATTATCTATTGATTCCTCTTCCGGAATCATGAATTGTTCATATTGTTGAACAAGAAGATCTATTTTATTTGCTTTGACTTGATTAAAACCTTGATGAGTGATTAACAAAGTATCCTAAATTTCTTTTGCGGTTTGACACATAAAAATTCTTTCATATTCTTTACGTGGAAAAGCATTATAAATTACCATTTTTGCTTCATTATTTTTAGCAAGTTTCTTATTAGGATCATCATTTTGTTTATGAAAAGATACAACTTCATCCTTTTTAGTTTTGCAATTAAATTGAATAGGAGGAAAATCACCATCGATAATAACATGCCAAAGATCTAGACCTTTTGACTTCACATAAGTTTCGAATCTATTTTTCCAATAAATAAATCCATCACTTTCAAATAGTGGTGGTCTTTGCATAGATTGCCCTTCTAAATATTTTTCCGATTCCATAGATCGATTCAAGTTTTAAAATACAATTTATTTTAAAAATCTTGTTTGACGTGGCTCTTGATACCAATTGTGGAAAACTAGAAGGATGGTTTGAATAGTTTACTGCTTTTTAATTTAATTTTTATGTTTGTTTATGAAAACTTAGATTTGACTTTTTGTGAATTCAATACTTGCACAATATGAACAATATAAATAAGTAAGAGCAAATAAAGGAATAAGAGATAAGAGTTGGAAAGATCAAACCACAACACAAGGATTTATAGTGGTTCGGTTACGAAGCTCCTCTTCGGCCTACTCCACTCCCCGAGCACCTAACTCGAGAGTTTTCTTCACTATGTCAACAAGCTCCCTTATGGCGGAGAAAACCGTACACAACGTTGCTTACACCGATTTACGACACAAAGCTAAATGTCGAGTTCTAATCTTAGCTAGAACTAATCTATCACAACACAACTTCACGACTTCACAACTTCACAACTTCTTCACAACTTCAAGACTTCCTCACAACTTCACGACTTCACTTCACCACACTACTTATGCCACAACTAACTAACACTACTTGGTAAGATCACCAAGATCTAACTATTGCTTACACAAAGATCGCCAAGATCTAGCTATTACACATAAATACAAGATATACACAAGATTTACAAGTTATGATATGAATGCAATAAGATTACAACAACACACAAAGGTGTAATACTTCGTCACTTGAGGATGGAAGTATTCTTCTCTTGCACTTGAGGAATTGAGCTTGGATCACTTGGAAACAAAGCTTTATGATTAAATAATCAAAGGATTTTGATGAGATGTGTGGGCTGTTTTAGAACAGAAAGAATGAGTGCAAAAGGTGAGAAAATTGTAGGGAAAAGTCAAGTATTTAGAGGACAAACTAAGGGAGCGTCTACCTAGGGCCGGTCCCCTTAAATAGGTAGGCGGTCCCCTTAATTTTAAGGGGGTCGACCGTATATTTAAGGGGGCCGCCCTAGACTGGGGCTTCCCCAGTTTGTCTTTTGTGTTGGGGGATTTTTCTGGAGCTTTTCTAGCCGTTTTAGGTCCAAATATTTGAATTTCAAAATGTTTATTTTGAATAAAATATTTTTTTTAATTGTAGAAAATGTTTTGTAATGTTTATAAAATGTTTACAACATTTTATAAAAGTGTGAGGTTGAATAAAAATTTTCTTTGATTATAAAATGCATTAAGCATTTATTTATTCATACCTTTAAGTGATGTATTTGTTGAAATGAGAATTTACTACTAATTACTTGTTTACGTTTAATTTTACGTTGAACGTTTTTATATTTTGTGATTATCAATACGTAAAGATGCGAAAAAAAATTAGTAATGTTTTTAGGCATTATATTTTATCAACAAAAACCATTGGTCGGTTCTAAAAACGGAAAGTCCAAAAATAGTAACCTTTGTAATATTCGGGATGTAAGTCCGATACGGGTAATTAATGACCAAGTTTGGGTGTCTAAAGTTCAACGAGATAAATAAATATTTTTGTAAATATAATTAGATGACGGGACCTACTGAAAGTGGTAACTTTCTTAAAATAGTAAACTTCTAAATATAGAAAGTTTCTAAAAATAGATTTTTTTTATAAAGTGGCGAAATGTATAAATAAAAGAAAGGTAGCAACTAACTTACGTAGGGTTTTAGGATCTAAGTCGCGCAAGTGGATTTCGCATCACATGTATGTATGTGTATATATATACATATAAGTATATGTATGTTTTCATCGTCGTAATGTACGCATCGTCGATCGTACCTTATGTGTAATTTAATCGGGCAACGTAA
>BQNB010160687.1:0-12887 GCA_026074375.1 Tanacetum coccineum
TGTCAATGATTCAAAATTAGCGGCAAATTAACACATGAAAAAAACTGCAATTTCATCACATAAGATTATCACATAACTTTGGCTTTTATAGTCCATATGCACAATTTTAATTCAACGATCATGAAGATTTTATGCAAGCATATCAAATGACCATGATTCCATGCAAATAATAGTGATCCATTATATAGCAATCACCGAATAGGTTATGCATATCCAAAATCATCGCTAACTGCATGCAGGTAATTAATCTCCATGGAGAAATTATCCTCTCCTTTCAAAATTAAGAAACCATTGCTCATGGATCAAATTTGCTAAACATAAACACGTGGCAATTTGCGGGAACAATAACCGCGCGCCACCACCGATTTACTTTTTCGACAAACAAAAAATCTGAAAACATTATGTTTTCTTAAAATCCATATACGCATGCATTTTAAATAACCAATCTCATGCATTTGATAATTTTTAATGAATATATCAAATAAAAATTTTACAAATTTCTAATCATTTAAGAAATTATACCATGCAATTAGACACTCACGTAACCATGCATGTTGTCATATGGATGAGATAACATAAAAAAATACGATAGAGATAGAAAATGCGTACTCAAAGTAAACAAGTTGATTCCTATCATTTGAAGATATAATTTCTTTGTACTGATCCCACTGATTCCAATTAAGGTTGTGGCTTTACTTCAAACCATACATCTATCCCATTTGTATTTCCGGACTGTGATAAAACGTCTTAAACAGATTCTAACATCTATTTACACAGATTCAACAATCATGACTATCACAAAATATTGTATTCGTTTATTGGTGTTCGGGTCTTGATAATCATAGATTGCCGGATAAATTCTTGAATCGTGTATAGTTCACTTTCCGAATACAATATTTCGACCCTATTTGTGCAATATAGTGAAATCGCCAACAAGCCGAATATGTACACATATAGTTTTAGGGGAAACAAGCGTGATGTAGCATACTAGGAAACACAAGTCAAGTCAGTCCAGCAAGAATAAACATAAAGAATAAAGTACCATACAATGAACATATAACACCGACTAACTCGTGTCCATCGCCACCAACCTCACTCCCCCGTAACCTCACCATCCTCTCTATCACCGCGCGACGATCTCCCATTACCCGCCACTCCCAGCGGCCTCCACCTGATCATACCTCAAAGCATCCACGAACTGTTGTCGCTCCTCCATCAAGTTTCACCATGAAAATCGACATCCCTGCTTCTGTCTAACGGTGCGGTATAGCTCAGCCTAGAGCGGAGCGTACCTGGGCATTTAACCTGACCACGCCAGGAATGGCCGCGTAGCTTTCCGCCTCGGACCATCGAGTTGATTTCTGCAGTGTTGCTCCACACCGGCCCCTCGAGCTCCCCATCCTATCCCTTAATGTATGACATAACACAAGATATTCAATATATGAGTCCGTTCTACATTATTAATCGATGAATCATTAAAGTATGGTTTGAAAGAATACTTACATACAATCCGGAGAGACCTCAGGATCTTGGAATAACACCTTAACAGTGTGAGACGATAGAACGTGTCGATCTCTGATGGTTCCTCTTTGGGTTGCCGGACGTCATTTTCTGTAACATACAGCACACACGCATATAAGTCAATCTAATTTAAAAACGACAAAATCTTAACGACACCAAAATGTATAAATCAGATATAATATATGTATGTAAAACAATAATAAAATAAATAATTACCATCAATGTCGAGTGAGAGGGGATCGACCGAGATCCATGCGTGATACCACTGTCTCTGGGACCCCTAAAAAATGAAGAAAAGGAGAAAAAAGATTAAAAAGATTCAGCCTAATATTTCGGCATCTGCAGAGTTGTCTGAGATGTGCGCGTGTCATATCCCGAAGTTGATGTATTTCTTCCCACTCAATCATCCCGTTACTCATCGGTTTTGCCCCGCCTATCCGACCAAATCATATAGCTCCAGTCTCGGTCTCTGATCCAATGCTCCCTCTTCAAGGTTTGCCTTTCTGGTTTTAAAATGTAATTTTCCAAAACTGAGCCAGAATGTGTATCCTTCGATTCTAGGCCATCACTCGGACTCACATCATCGCTCGATTATACGAGTACTGCAATCATATACAACACATTGAAAACAAGATTAAAATATAATTTATATATTTAATTAAATTTTGTTTAATTTAATGTTATATTGATATAAATAAATAAACAAATTAGATAAATATACACAATTAAAAAATGAACAGCACGATATATAAAATAAACTTAAAGGATAACTGACCCCAGAGTGCCATCAGCCTCGCCTTGTCCCCCCCGGACCTCTTCATGAAGGGTGATACAAAGATATACTCCAAATCATCTCCCCGACAGTAGTATCCGCCACTGAGTCCGAGTAGGGCCGAAAGGGACAATCCGTGGTTATCAAAGCAACGTTCCTTCGATCCCGATTCTCAGATGGGGCCGCCTTTATTACGCCCACCTGCATCCTTTAATACTTGGTTCCGGGTCCCTCCCGGGTTTTCCTGCCGGCTTTCAACGCCGCCCAAATTGGGGTTTTTTTTTTGGGTTTTTTTTTTTGGGGGGGGTCTTATATTCGCTTATCCTTTTCCTGCAAAATCAAGTGAGTGATAAAGTCATAAAAGTTCCAAAAGGCAAACAAGATCAATATATGTATCAAATTTATGCTTGTATTACAATAACCAAAATTCTTACTCGGTTTGATGAAGCACCCCGCGCAATGCCGAACTGATGTAGATGGACGAGAAGATCCTACGCCCCTGACCGTCCCCGCCATGTGCTCCGAGCAACATCAGCCATCTGTACAAGAACAATTAAGCATAACATGTAACATTCATAGAACAAAATAATACACAGCATTCTCTAAACTTTATCTAAAGACATATACAGTCAGGAGTAAAGGAGAAAACACTGTCGAAAACATCTCAATTTGTCGGTAAACCAATTATACGCATTATAAAAAACCCTAAATGAGACAAAAACATTAAAAAAGCAGTCACCAAAAACTAGGGACTTAACCGAAATTAATTTCTAATAAATTAATTTCGGACGGGTTTTCTATAGATGAAAATTCAGACGGGGATTTTCCGAATTTAATCTCTAAAATCCTAAAACATCATAAAGTTTAACAATCCCCAACGTTTATTAAACCGCTGCCCCGCCAACTGAGAAATTAGGTTAAACAGAAAAATTAATAAGTTTTACAATCCCTCAACGACATTTCGCTGGGGATAACCTAAAGTAAAATAAAAAACACACCTTATTAAACCCGCTGCCCCGCCAAAAACCCCGCTGCCCCGCCAAAATCCGCCAACAGCCCCGCCAAAAACCCCGGCTGCCCTCCTACCCCGCCAAAAAAAATATCCCCAGCTGTCTCGAGACGCTACTCCAGCAAATGACCTAAGAATTAAAAATTGTAGAGGATTAAAGAAAAATAATAAACTTTTTAGAAGAGGTCGCTCGTGTGTGTGGGTTATTCGGGGTGGTGGTGATGGTAGCGATGAGTTGTGGTGGTGGTGATGGTGGCGATGAATTGGAGGAGTGTGGTGGTTTTTTTAGATGACTTAATCGCAAAAGATGTGTTTTTTGTGTTTAATCGGTTTGGTCAGTCTGTGAGAAAAGCAACGCTTTATGATAAGTTTTTTCCCCAGCTGACAATCCCCAGCACATGTCGCCTGGGGAAACGATTAATAACTTTGACTTTGTAAACGACAATCCCCAGCACAAATCCCCAGCGTCCCCCATGTCTGCTGTGGAAACTTTCATTTTGTCGTTTTGCGAAAATTGCGCGTTAATTGAAAACATTAATCTGGAACTAAACGAAAACTTTCCCCATCGATTGAAATATATCCCCAGCGACATGTCGCTGTGAAAGTTATCTTATAAATATAAAGTACTAATAAGTTTTTTAATGAAATTATAAGAATCTTTCAATAATAACTAAATTTTTTTTATTATTGTATTATAAATGATATTGTTTCTCGGTCATATCGGATCGGGTCTCCGTTCAGTCGGTTTGGTTTCTCGTTCACCGTACATGTTGAATCGTAACTCGTACGGTGAACCTATTATGTTGAACCCTAACTCATAAGTTGAACCTATAATGTTGAACCCTAGCTATGACAGAAACCTATAATGTGTAACCCAAACTCATACATGAACCTAAAATGGTTTCCCATATATATGTTGAACCCTAACATTATAGTTCAATGTATGGCAAGGGTTACACATTAAGGTTCAATGTAGAGTAGGGTTACACAATTAGTAGTGTTTAGTTTTATGAGCTATGGTTTACACATTAGAGGTTCAACGTATAAGGTAGGGCTACATATTAGAGTTCAATGATGAGCTAGAGGATACGACAATAAAGTCCAATGTATGAGCAACAGGGTTCACATTAGATTCATGTTAAGAGCTAGGGTACACATTAGAGTTCAATGTATGTAGCTATGCAAGATAAGGATAATAGATGAGACAATTAAGATGGATAAGGATAATAAACTTATCGATTTTGGGCTCCATTCGTGAATAGATGATGTACATAGTACTGGATAGGTAGATAACTTCCTTCTAGAACCAAATACCGCGCGCATTTTGATGATTATTGTAGCCCATCGAAAGAGTATTTGACGGTGAGGTTCGAACCCTCAGATACGGTTCTATGTCATGTTTGACAACAAATGGGATGCGTACCATTGGGATGTTACAGAATCATAAACAGAAATCACACATGATCACTATGATCCAACTCAATACATGAACCTATAATGTTAACCCTAACTCAAACGATGTGAAACCATAATGTGAACCCTAACATGTATAGTTTTCAATGTATGAGTTAGTTCAACATAATAGTATCACCGAAACGAGTTACGGTTCAACATTATCTAGGTTCAATGTATGAGAAAGGGTTCAACATTATAGGTTCAATGTAGAGTTTAGGGTTCATACATTATAGGTTCAGAAATGGTTATGAGCAGCTTTAATAAAAATAATTATATGCAATGAAAGCAAGGGCGTATGAGCATTATAGGTTCAACAAGTAGTCCGTACACTTTCGTACCAACTGACCAAAGAAAACCGTGTTGTACCTATTCGTAAACCTAAGGACAAACCACGTTTTTAACGAGGTGCAAAAAGTTGTTTATTAAGAAACAACATCATCGTGAAATAATTAAAGTGGATCCTAGGTGATCATGATACGACTTTCCGTTATGAATCGTAACATAAGTAGGGTTACACATTAAGGTTGTATTCGATAAGTTTATGGGCTACACATTATAGGTTTAATATGAGCTAGGTTACACATTAGAGGTTCAACGTAAAATAGTTACAACATTAGAGTTCAATGTAATGAGAAAGGGGTACACATTAAAGGTTCAATGAATGACTAGTTATATTGAATAGAAGCTAACACGCATATTCCATATTTCAAAGCCAACTTATGTATTTACGGTTATACATTAGATGTTCGACTGATTTACTTTAGTGAACATCATATTCTTAAAAGACTAGAGGTAGATAACTATCCTCCAAAGCCAAAATACCGCGCGCTCTTTTTGATGATTATGTAGCCCATCGAAAGAGTAATTGAACGGTGTGGTTCGACCCACCAAGCATACGAGACTATGTCAGTGTATGACAACAAAGGGATGCGTAACCATGGGTATAGTGTACAATCATAACAGAGAGTCGAAACAAGATCACGATGATCCAACTCATCCATTGAACTATAATTTTGACACCCTAAGAACTCAATACAATTAACCTATAATGTTGAACCCCGTAACATTATAGGTTCAATGTATGAGTTTAGGTTCAACATAAAATGTTCACCCGAGAACGAGTCACGTCACATTGTAGTTCAATGTTATAGTTTAGGATCAACATTATAGTTCAATGTTATGTGTTAGGTTCAACATTATAGTTTCAACGTAAGACTAGGTATAATGAAGAAAAATATTAAAATGCAATGAAAGCAAGGGACGAAGTGAGCCATTATATAGGTTCAACAAGTGCTCCGTACACATTCCCGTTCTCAACTTGACCAAGATACCGTGTGTACTAAACGAATCCCTAAGGAAAAACCACGTTTTAACGAGGGTGCAAAAAAGGTTTTTATTACGAAAAAACATCATCGTGAGATAATAGTGATTGGATCCATGACCATGTTTTCGACTTCGTTATGATTCGAAACATAAGGAAGGGTATACATATTAGAGGTTCAATGTATGAGCTAGGTTTACACAATTAAAGTTCAATGTATAGCAAGGTTCGACATTAGAGTTTCAATGTATGATGCGTATGGGTTACACATTTTAGAGGTTCAATGTATGAGTCTATGCAAGGATAAAGGATAATAGAGGGACAAGTAGAAAAGATGGATAAGGATAATAACGTAATCGATTGTCCATTTCGTGTAATTATGATTACATATAATTGGTAGCAAGAGTAAAATTCAGTAACTTTGAAGTTAAATTTAGTTAGTATGGGGACACAATATTGGCAGACCGAAAATAGCCTAAAAACTAGTTTGTTGTTTTAAAAGTCAAACGAACACCCCACGACCATGTCCTGGGAAACAGCCCAAACCACGAAAATCTGTAACTTATAAAAGGGCCAGCCTAATGAACTAAAGCCTATTATTGTTTCCCCAGCGACATGTCGCTGGCGATGAGTTTTACAATTCAAACGCTACAAACGAACCAAATAATGGACTAAATACGCACTAAACAATAGCAAAAGTATCCCCAGCGACATGTTCGCTGGGGAAAGCCCTGGCGGGATAATTTCCCGCTTAGATTTACGCTAATTTTTTTATTAAATTTCATGAAAAAATCTCCCCAGCTGACACTTTCGCTGGGGAAAACGTTTCAATAACTTTGTGACGAAAGATTTCAAACTAGAATAAGTGCCAAATACGTCGAGTATTTTGTCGTTTAGCGCATTTTCCCCCACGATGAAAATGTCGCAGGTGGAAAATACGCGCTGGGGAAAGGGGCTTGTTGTAGTGAAATATCCCGTCCTTGTCAAAATTAAGAAACCATTGACTCATGGAATCAAATTTGCTGATCGCTCGCGAGCAAACACGTGCAATTTGCGGAACAATAACGCGTGCCACCACCGATTTTACTTTTCGACAAACAATCTAATCTGAACGATTATGTTTTCTTAAAATCCAAATACGCATGCATTTGGTGAAATAACCAAATCTCACATTTGATATTTTTTAATGAATATACAAATAAAATTTTTACAAATTTCTAATCATTAAAGAAATTATACCATCAATTAACACTCCGGTAACCATGCATGGTTGTCTATGGATGAGATAACATAAAAAAAATACGATAGAGATAGAAAATGCGTACTCAAAGTGAACAAGTTGATTCATATCATTTGAAGATATAATTTATTTGTACTGATCCCACTGATTCCAATTAAGGTTGTGGCTTTACTTCAAACCATACATCTATCCCATTTGTATTTCCGGACTGTGATAAAACGTCTTAAACAGATTCTAACATCTATTTACACAGATTCAACAATCATGACTATCACAAAATATTGTATTCGTTTAATGGTGTTCGGGGTACTGCTAGCGCGTAGCAAGAAGATATGCCGGATAAATTTCTTGAATCGTGTATAAGTTCACTTAATTCCGAAATAAGACTTAGACCTATTTGTGCCTAGGGTTACACGAAATTATGTATTGAGAAAGACAAGAAAACACTCAAAGTTCTAGCACAAGAAGGAGCAAAACATGAGAAGATTGATGTGTTGTGATGATTCTTCATGTTCTCATTAAAAGACAAATTTAAATTTAATAAAAAAACCAATGTGTAGTTTAGGTACAAAGTTTGTGTCCTCTTTGTGTAAAAGCACACCTTTTAAATAACTGGTCACAACCATTCCAATACTTTCTTCAATGAATTTGTGACTAGTTAAAACAGTCACTAAACTGCAGCCCAATTGAAGGCATATGTTCATTTAGCGAAGACCTTTCTGTCCACTAATGCAAACAGTCATATCTTTTGAACCATTGAAACACGATGGTGAAAATGAATTTCTTCACTGTATATAAAATAACCAGGTGTTTTTAACCCCTTGATATAAATTCACAATTGACAATTACCGTACTTGAAATCAAGTTAATAGTTTACTTGCAAGTGTCACAGCCAAACCTCCGAATCGTATTATAACGTACCTTGAAATCCATTAGGGACGCGGTAACAATCAATCCCCCATCACTGTTTACACTTACCGGCAAAACCCCATATACAGAAACCTGGATGTTAACCTTTTGTCCTATATGTGTGTTTCAGCCAACAATAGTTTATAATTTGACTTAGTTTTTTATGAACCCTTAATACTTCCTCTTACACATAGGAGGCATATACGCACTTCCTTCCCACTTTACCCGCGCATTGTTTTGTTTTTAGAAGTTGATGAGTCATTAAAAGGTCTGTGTACACCCCTTTTTGGATTTCAAGTGTGTTAACAGAATATAAGTATGCAGGATTTTACAGCAAAAGTATAGTATGACATTACTAAGTTGGTAGAAGATCGTGATTATGATAAGAGAGATCTACAGTACCATATTACTGGTCTAATCGATGGTGACTATTATCCTGGGTTCAGTAAATTATTCCTATAGTCATACCCCTACCACACACACACACACACACACACACATTGTGTATATGTGAATATGGATTACTGCATGTGCCAGGTCCCCTGAAGTAGATTTTATAAGGTGCCTTGTGGGTGACAATATACGACAATGGGATCTTGTTCTACCACAAGCAGAGTTCGCTTACAACCGATCTTGTAGCCAAACTACCGGTAAAAGTCCATTTGAGGTTGTATATGGGTGCAATCCTTTAAGTCCTTTAGACCTTGTACCTTTACCCATAAACTCAACTTATAGTGGTGATGGAGATAAACGTGCGAGAGCTGTCAAAGAGCTACATGAAAAGGTAAAATTGAAAATTGAAAAGCAAAATCAGAGGTATGCCAAGCAGGCTAACAAGCACAGAAAGGCGGCAATTTTCAAAGAAGGTGACTTGGTTTGGGTCCACATGAGTAAGGTGCATTTTCCACCTGGCCGACATGCTAAACTCCAACAACAAAGTGATGGTCCGTTTAAAATAGTACAATGCATAGGGAATAATGCTTATAAGGTTGAGTTGCCTGGTCATCACAGAGTCTCTGCTACTTTTAATGTCAAGGATCTTTCTCCGTATCATGGCAAAAATGAGGTGAACTCGAGGGCGAGTTCTTTTCAACCAGGGGAGAATGACACAGTTGGTGTCAACATATGTAATTAGGTTCAGCAGCAGGTCTGGTCTTTGGTAGAATTTGGTCAGACAAGAGCATCTTTTGGGACCTTTTTGTTTGCTGTCATTTAATTTGACAGCCTGATCATTTTCTTGTTTTAATAAAGATTGGATGTTTCAATAATAACTATAGAATGGGTAGATGAATAGGCACTTGTAATGAATGTTATTGTGCCTATATAAGGGGGCCAAGTATACCATTGTATGGACATCAAAAAGAGAAAGATAATAAACAATAACGTTTGCCATTTGTGAGTTGAATGTTTTGTTCCTCCAAGTGTGTTTAATTGTTGTGTTTGCTAACTCCTTGAGCTCATCTCTGTTAACCGGCGTCAAAAGCCCTATTTAACCTAAGAACAACTGAAAATGATGTCAGAATCACTAAACTATATATATATATATATATATATATTTTGATTTTATCAAATTTTAAGAACTCTAAAAGCTAAAATTAAGCTACTTCCTACACTACTGAGCTTAAATGAAAGGAAATTAAGCACAAAGGACCTAAGCTATAAGCTGAAATCTCAATAAGCATCTAAAATGAAAATAGTAGCCAAACAGACCCTTAAGCTCACTTTGAGCTTAAAATTAAGCTCCCAAATAAGCACTCTAGAAGATGAAACTTAACTTTTCTTAAAATCTGGCTTAAATGCTACATAAAACTGCTTTTTGAAAGAGATTTTGACTACAAGAGCTTATAGAAAAAGCACTATGAAAACAGACAGTTAACTCAGTAGCTGCTGAGTTTTGGATTTTTAAAAGAAAATTTGATGATTTTAAGAGCTAAAACAAATAACAAGATAAGATAGATTTTAGAAACTAAGTGCAAACTTATAAGATATGAGATAAAAGCTACTTAAATGCTGAAAATCAAAAACTAAATTCTAATTTAACTCCTTAAAAATTAAGCTAGAAAATGGAAGTTTGCTATTGTAACTGCTGATGCAGTTGACACAATTCTTGTAATTTGTTGTTCTCCATCTCGTGCATATCCCTTCCAAAGTTCCATACTCACCACAAATACGTAACATCTATGCTTGTTTGTTGTCTTTAGTTCCTTGACATCGTACTTTCCTGTGATGCATTGGATTATTCTTCCATTTCATACTTTCCTTTGCTTCTCTTTGTTGAAGTCGTTTATCTCGCCATTAACAACCAGTTTGATGTTTGACATGCATGAGCACTGTGTCTGTGATCATTGATGCCTCAAGCGTGTCCTTGGCTCTGATTCTGTCTTTACAAAAGGCATCAATCCTTTCCAACGGCTTTCTTCAAACGACAATTTCGTCTAGTTCCTTGATAATTGTTCTATAGTTTGCCACGGACGGTAAAAACTTCTTTGAACAAAGTTAAGTAGTTTTCTACTAGGACCGTTATCTCCAAAGTTCTTCCACCAAAGATCCTTTAAATTTGGCCAAATATACACTTAACATTCCTCCAAGTCACTTACTTTTTCGTTTGGTTTAACCTGAGCTCTCTAGTCACTATCCTCAAGGTGATGTAGTCGTGCCTTTTTGAATCAGAATCGGCTCCCTAAATTTTTGACTTTAATCGAGTCCCATACTTCCTTTGCAGTCGAGTATTGTGCAACTTGCATTAAAATATCTTGCGGTAGTGTTTGGAAAATTATTGCCTTTGATGTGTTTTCTTTCTTCTCATTTGTTGTTACAGCCATTTTGAGCAACAATCGTATCCTCCCAAATGCCATATCCTTCAATATTGGTACTCCATCATCAAGCCCAACGTTCGTGTAGTGTTTGCTTCGTCAATTCTTGGGACATTGTATTGAAACATTTCCTAGTTTCTTCGTACTGATGATGTCGGATGTGTCAGCTTTGCTTGTCATCTTTTTGCCATTCTTGCTTGCTTGCTTGCTTTGATCAAAAGATCAAAATTTCTTGTTTTTTCTGTGTTTTTATGTTACTGGCTAATCTTGCTAACCAGATTTTCCTTGCTATGAACCACGAAGGTTCGGGTTTATCTTGCTATGAACCACGAAGGTTCGAATTTATCTTGCTAAGAACCACGAAGGTTCGATTTATCTTGCTATGAACCCGAAGTTCGTTTTTTATCTTGCTATGAACCGCCTAAGGCTTCTGTTTTATTTCAGTTGCTATGAACCACTAAGGTTCGGAGTTTTTTATTTCTTGCTAAGAACCACGAAGGTTCGGATTTTTTTTGCTATTGTATTTATTAAAAGAAAATATTTTTCTTAGATAAAATACAAACATTGACTTCCTTTTTATATATCTCTTGCATCCTTTAATATATTTTCAAAGATTGAAAAATATACTAACGAAAATTAAAAGATATTCTAAGCAAAGCTAATATATAAGATTTCGTAAAGAAAAATAAAGAAGAGGGGTTAATGGTATTTTGGTTTAAAAACACTGGTGGGTGTAAAAACCGGTGTGTGCCCTACACCCTTTTATTACTACGCCACCTTCTTTTCTTTGATGTATAATCGTGCCTCTTTTCTTCTTTGTGAGAGAGACTCTGGGTCCTTTACTTCTTCGCTCTCTTGCGGAGGGTTTTTATCCGCCAATTAAATGCTGGTTCAAACGTCAGTCTCTCTACATTGACGTTTTCTGATCTTCTTGCTAGATTCCCTTGATTGTTTTGCGAAGTTTAAGGGTTTCGCAAGTTTGGGGATCTTCGAATCCGCCTGAGATTTGGGGCTTTCTTGCTAATTCGAATCGATTCTATGGAAACGATTTGTGTGCGGATACATTTATCTCGCTTCAGGTGCCGTTCGTTCTTTTATTCTGATTTTTTTCCCCCTTCGATGATGACTTTCTGTTATAGTGATTCGTGGGTTCCTTTTATTTTGCGTATCTGTGAAAAAAATGGTCGCCTTATCCGCTTTTGTTTTCGGGTTGGTGTGTGATTGTCCTTTTTCGTGTTTGATGATCGATCGAGTGTGTGAGAGTAGACCTTCGTTGCCAGTGATTTCTTTTCACTTGGCCGCGATGTTGGATTCGCCTGATGTAAAAACGGTTTCTGGAAAACCTTGGTGCTGTTTTTTTTATTCGAAAAAGAAAATCTTGGTATATGATGATTTGGTTTTTCAATCAAACCTTGCTCTGATGCCAAATGTTGGAATAAACTTGATCTTGGATCGAAATGAACAAACTTTGAATCAAATATACCGTAATAATCTTGCTATTAATCTTGCTATAATTTACAGAATATGTCATTCATACAAATTTTGTTCTTACAATAATCGTTCTTATTTATAATAAATGAAAAGGTGCGACTAAAGGTTATGTCGGTTCAATGAACCGTTGTGTCTATTGAAGAATAACCGTTTTACAGTTATTTTCGGTTATATAACCGTTTTGTAACCGCCCTTTTGTCCAGCGGGTGTGATTACCCAGTTTGGCGGGTTTGACCCGGTTTGACCCAATAATCATGTTGTAGCCATAAAGCTGTTGGATTCAGAGTCTAACCAAGGAGAAGCTGAGTTTAAGGCAGAAATTGAAATGCTTTCTGAGTTGCACCACTGTCACTTGG
>BQNB010160688.1:1245-14770 GCA_026074375.1 Tanacetum coccineum
TTTTATGTATTGGGTATAAATATGGGTATTTGTTGAAGCGTAGAAAAGTTTTGGTGGTTCCGGGAGTGCCTAAACGCATTTTATTGCGAAACGTAATCAATTTACGCAACCAAAAAAAAATGAACAAAGTTAATAATTATTCTCAAAATAATTACTTAACCCTTGCTTGATGTAAACATTAAATTGTTTGATGCCCGTTTACATTGAACGCTAATTTTTAACTTACGCGATTTAACTTAACTATTAAAATTAAAAGCGATCGCGTACGAGAAAAAAAATAAATAGTGAAATTAATAGCGTCGTACATTGATCAAAAATACGGATTGTTACAGTCTCCTCCGGTTAGAAGAGCCTTGTCCTCAAGGCTCAAGTTGCGACACTTGACGAAGGTACGGGTTTAGAGAAGAGATGCGGATATTTCTTTCGGAATTGTGTTGATGAAGAGGTGTAGGTTTTAAGGTGACTACTCTCAGCATGACATGGTTTTTCCTTAATGCATAGGTAGTCAGTCTATGCACCAAATATACATAGGCGACTAGGCTATGTATATTTGAGGGCCAACGATGCAATGCTCATTTTCGTCAAAATAGTGTGGTGTATGAAATGTATCAAATAGTTTTATAATGAAATGAAATAGTCAATAAAGTGAACGTGAAGTAGCTCATAGGGTGACAACAAAATGGTTTGTAGGTTGACATCGAGATGGTTAGTAAAGCGATAGGTATCCATATATAATACCAGCATCAACGCTCAAGGGAGTAAATGAGAAATCAGGAAGTACGCGAAAATCGAAGTGGTCAATATTTATATATAACGGACCAATATAAGGTAAATAGGTTCTCCAAGGTGACACGTATGAGGTGACAAGTTAATTGTCGTACTCCAATCAACTGGAAGACTTCAAAACGACGGATTACTAAACAAAATATGCGATTCAAAAGCATAAGAAGAGTGTTCCAACTCGGAGTCGAATGGTAAAGTAACTAGTGGAATTTACAAACTATGCCAAATTTCGATATCATCAAAAGGGAATAACACAGTAAAGTCGCGTAAATGGTTGAAGTTAATCATAAGAGATCAAGAAGAAATTTAACCCATAGAGTTATAGGATCCTTAATAAAAAATATCCAGTATTGACACTCCAAGGGAGTAATAAGAGAATTCAAGAAAGTACAGACAACGAAAATCAGAATGATCAATATTTATATAACTGACCTATATAAGGTAAATAGTAAGAACGTCCATAGAGAATAGACTAAGAGAGCGAAATCATAAGATCAAATATTAAAGCTGTTGTTACCCATGTAATAGAAGTAAAGATGCAAAAGAGAGCATATAAGTTACCTAGGAGCAAGCAAGCGCGGATATCGGATAAAACAAGGAGAGACTCTAAATTTTGAAAAACATGGTCATAGTCTAGGTTTTAAAAACGACCTAGTTCTCTAGGACTTCAGCTCTGATACCAATTTGTAACCACCCAAAAATCAGGTAGCAGCGAATGTAACACTGGGTGCTACGAACAAAGTAACAACAATCAAGATATAGGAAACGACTATAAATGGACGTTTAAGACAAGATTTCATTCGATGTCATAGCAAAATATCAGAGTTTATACATTAGGTCCCATAGGTTTTAAAAGTCATAAACCATTCTTTAATTAAACAAAAAGCTTCATAATATCCCAAAGATGACTTAAGTTTCAAAGTATACTTAAAAGTAGCATGAATATAGATAAAACACAAAATCCATCTTCATTGATATCCGCCATAGCTCCCCTCCAATCTTCATACCCTAGGACCTGAAATTACATGCTAAAAGTCACCACAAAGGTTGAGTGAAATCATAGGTTTATCAGAAAAAAAGGGTGGACCACAAGATCGCAGTAATAGTAGACTCTAAACACAGTCAGATGTCCAAAACGTTTTATTATTTAGGCAACTAACTCATGACCCGAAGCCTTAACAAGATTTGTGCCCCAATCAGAATATAGGATGCTTGCCAACAACCTAAACGCCTCCAATGTTTAAATGCATCCGATCAAACTAGTGACCCAATAACGGGGATTGGTCCAGTCCCGAAGATCTATCCACAACTACTTGGAGCGTGCAGAGCGCGAGGGCGCGAATAGCAATTAACGGTTCCATGATATAATAGAGACTTCACGGTAATAAATGTCACTGTAGCAATAATATTCAGGCATAGTATTCTGGATAAGCATACACTTTGTAAAATTTTAAAAACACTTAGAAAAACACTTGTGTCCAATAGAAAACAAGCAATGTAATTTACCCCCGCAGAGTTTGTAAAAAATCAATAGTACAGAAGGGGACTATGAGAACTCACCTCGAGGAATGGTACTCAACAAGTATTACATCAATAGAAAAATGCCGTCACGAAGGAATCCAGAAGGCAACCTAATGCCAATATGAGTTTTTATGAGAGTAGAGGTGGGGGGGGGGGGGGGGTGGGTGGGTTATCAAGTAGTGGGATGCGGGTTGCTAAACACATTGATGATTTAAGGTCTTATAGCTCACATACTATCGTGAGCTATCATAATTAAGAGGTCATTAGTGAACGTTGAGGAGCTAGGAACACTTTTAAAAAATCGTAAGATTCCACCAACTCATCGAATACGCCACCTGCCGAAAGGCCTCATTATGAAACCTCCCTAGTAAAATAGCACATTGCTTAATACCACATATAGGTCTATCTAGTTCAGAATACCATCTAAAAGTTTTGGTAAAATTGTGTTTAATAAGTAAAAAACGTTATAATTAACCAGGTTTTAGTAAAAACTGCGAACTTTCCCGTCGTTTTTAAGTCCAGATTATGGACGTTTCATATGCCACACGATCTTTCGTATTAGGACGAGATATCATATTTTGACATTTTTCATAATTTGACCCCTGAGTAACAGTACTTTTTACTGTTCACTGAAAAAAAAAACCAGTTATAAAGTTATTTTTATAGTTTTTAATTATCATAAACCCTGTAAACGTCATCTTTTTATTCGTTAAGAAGCTCCGTTTTTAGTGGATTCTTTCGAGTACGGTTCTCGTAATTAAGAGTTCTACTTATTTATGAGTTTACAAAAAATAATTATTTCTGGTCATGAACAGTAACTTTTAATAAAAATAGTTTTATAAAAGTAGTTAATTGTCGTAAACTCGCGAAATTCATACTCGTTCGTTATTAATGAAAAATTAACGATTCTATTAATTTTTGGAATCCTAAAAATATGTAATAATTTGTTAAAACTGCCAAACTTGTTGTTGAATAATTTTATACAAGGTTTTATAAACAATCTTTTACGACTCCGTTTATGTGACGTATAACCTTGTTTTACCGAATCTTATTCCTGAGAGCGAGAGCCGATCCGTTTTTTCGAGTTTCTTATCTTTTTGGAATCGTCATGAGACGTACTATCTTTATAAAGTATAATCTAGCTGTTACAAAATACGAACCAAAACAGCCCCTATATATCTTTTGGGGTTTATTTATATAACTTTGTTTTTATATACTTTTTAACTACAAGTTTATACTTGAACTTTTTATACTTTAACAAACATGTTACCATACTTTTAATTCTTTTATTCCATGATATAATCAACTACCCAACATATGTAAAAGTGTTCAAAATCATAACCACAAGTAAGTTATCCATTTAACATGTTTAAAACCCTAAATGGTGATTTAGTTATATAGAACATGTAAACACATAAAAATGATAAAAGTAAAGACATAAAGGTTTATAGATAACCTTAATGAGATGTAGTGTGATGAACCAAAGTATCTAAACCCTTGTTTAGATATAAAACCAAAGCTTGCACTCTTGAAACCCTAGTTTTTCTATAAAAAACATAATCTTGCTTTAATCTTTTTAAATGGTTAACCAATGCTTCAAATCACTTGAGGTTATCTTAGATATGTTGAGGACTTTGTGTAAATGTTTGTAGAAAAAATTTGGAATGGAATGAGTATGGTCTTTGTGTATGTGCGTGAGCTAAGAGAGGAAGAAAAAGGAGAGGTTTTGATCTTTTTTTATTAAGTGTCAAGTGTATGTATGTGTTATTCTCTACATACTTGTATTATATAAGTATTAGCTAGTCCAAAATAAAGATGCAATAGTGGTCTTGGGAACAAAGATAGAGGAACATGGAAGCCTTATGGTCTTGATTGGAAAAGTATGGAACATGCCATGGTTTTAAGGAAGCTTGTCTAATATCTAGATATTTTCTTGCTTTCTATCTATATGTATTTCGTGTATATATGTATGTAAGTAATATATTGTGTAATTTTTTTGGGTATTGGGTACACTTGTGGGTATTTGTTGAAGCGTAGAAAAGTTTTGGTGCTTCCGGGTATGCCTAAACTTAATTTATCGCGAAACGTAAACGTTTTACGTAACCGACAAAAAAATGTAAGTTGCACCGGTTGCATTTTGGTAAATTTCCAGCATAAATCTTTCCTCCAGCTGGGGCTGCAGCATATGCCCTGACAGTTTCTGGTCTCCTGTTTTGTTGCTGGTGATGATTGTTGTTTCGGTTGCGGTTATTGTTGTTGTTGTGGTTATTGTTGTAGTTATGGTTATTGTTGTTGTTGTTTCTCTGGTTGTCTTCCCATTTCCTTTTATTGCTTTCCCCAATTCTTGCAGCCCTACCCTGAACTGATTGCTCGACCAGTTCACGGGCCATGTTGATTGCCTCATGCAAGGTCGCAGGCTTTGAAGAAGTGATGTTTCCTTTGATTCTTTCAGGAAACCCACGAATGTACTTTTCAATCTTCTTACTTTCAGTGGACACCAATTCAGGACACATCAGAACTAGTTCGTGGAAACGATTACTGTAAGCTTCGATATCATCTCCTTTCAGAGTCAGAGTCCAAAGTTCTTGTTCCATCCTTTGGATTTCAGTTGCTGGGCAGTATTCAGTGGTCATCATAGCTTTCACGTTGCTCCAGGGGATCTGATTAGCATTAGCAAGTCCCAAAGTCTGAACATTTCCGTTCCACCAGGTTAGAGCACGACCCTCGAACGTGCACATAGCAAACTTCACTTTGTCATCTTCAGCACATTTGCAAATTTCAAACACTTGCTCCATCTTTTCGAACCAACGTTTCAGTCCGACTACACCTTCAGTCCCCTTGAAAGAGTGAGGCTTGCCATTCATAAATGTCTTATACGAACATCCATGCATCTCTGGTACAACAGTTCCTCCAGTATTTGTTGATCCGGATCCACCAGTATTGTTTGAGTCAGCTCTAGTCTTTTCATATTTTTCAATGGCTTTGGCCACACGCTTTTCCACTATCTTCCTAACAGATTTCTTCTTAAATCTCCTGGGCGGCATGATTCTGGCAACACAAGTACACAATTCGTTGAGAATTTGTAAAGGTATGCAGAGTCATGGCACATGGTAAATAATGGAGAATGATATAAATAATCATAAATTAATCAGGATAGTCGATATTTATATAATTGATCGATAGAAATAGATATTGATATGTCAAAAGATAGACGTAAGAGATCGAATTTAAACCAAGTATTATATATATAAGATTATATATAATGCAATAATGACAATCGGAAAAGTAAGTAAGGATCAGGGAATACACGCGTGTGGATATCGGATAGCGATGAAGGATTCTGTATTTAAAAATGAAAGAAAAGAAAACTTTTAGACTTTGTGGTTATAGACTAGGTTTTGAAAATGACCCAGTTCCCTATAACCTTGGCTCTGGTACCATCTGTAACACCCCCAAAATCAGGTAGCAGCGGAATGGTAACATTGGGGTGCTACGTCAAAGTACAACAAACAAGATATAGGAAACGACCTTAAATGGACGTTTTAAGATAAGATTTCATTCGATGCCATAGCAAAATATCAGAGTTCATACATTAGGTCCCATAAGTTTTAAAAGTCATAAACATTCTTAATTAAACAAAAGCTTCATAATACCAAAAGATGACTTAAGTTTTTAAAGATAATAAAAGTTGCATAAACTTTAGATAAAACACAGAATCCGTCTTCATTGATATCCGCCACGGCTCCCGTCCAATCTTCATACCCTAGGACCTGAAATTACATGCTAAAAGTCAACACAAAGGTTGAGTGAAATCATAGGTTTATCAGTAAAAAGGGTGGACCACAAGATCGAAGTAATAGTAGACTCTGAAACACATTCAGATTCAGAAGTCCAAAACGTTTATTATTGTAAAACACACTAAGCTCATGACCCCGAAGCCTTAACTAGATTTGTGCCCCAATCAGAATATAGGATGCTTGCCAACAACCTAACACCTCTCAATGTTAAATGCACCTTGATCAAACTAGTGACCCAAGGAAAGGTGGGGATTTGTCAGTCCCGATAGATCTATCCAAAAAAACACTCGCGCGCTTACTACAATAGCAATTAACGGTTCATGATAAATAGGGACTTCACGGCAATAATGGTAACTTAAGCAAAAAATCTCAGTCAGTTAATCTGGATAGCAACACTTTGTAAACACTTGAAAACACTTAGAAACACACTGTGTCCAATCGTAAACAAAGCAATGTAATTCACACCCGAGATTTTGTAAAAAACAATCACGTAGTAAAAAAGGTTGCTAATGAACTCACCTCGAGTGAATGGTAATCAACAAGTATCACAATAGAAAATAGCGTCACGCTTACGATCGCAAGAAAACCTAATCCATATAGGCGTATAAGTACTCAACACCTTTTGATTATTTAAATGTCGTATATGCGCATCATACAAGCGTTCGGTAAGCCTATCATAATTAATATGTCATAGTGACGTATGAGAGTAGACACTTTAAATCGCGTAAATACAACAACTCGTCGATAACCACCCCGAAAGCCTCATTATAAAACTCCCTACTAATATAGTACTTTGATTAACTAATACCAACATATACATTTCTATATACTACATCCACCATCTAATCGTTTAGTGGAAAATCATATATATAAAAGTAAAAAACATTTTATAAGTATATACTTTAGTAACACAAGCGTAACATTCTCGTTTTAAGGCCGTTTCTTCGATTCTTATGTCCCACTGCCCTCGTATTAGAGACGATTATCAAAATATAACATTTTCAAAATTTGAGTTTTTCTCATGAATAGTAAATAATATACTGTTCATAACAGCTATATATTATATTTTATATATTAGTTATCGAAAATCTCCGTAAGTGTCCTAACCATATCGCTTTAACATCCGTTATTTAAAGGCGATCTTTCTAGCACGACTTCGTATTTAAAAGTTTAATATCGATTATTGTGTTTTTAAAAAATATAAGTTTCTATGTGAAATAGTAATTTTTATCAAATAGTTTTATAAAAGTATATATTTAACGTAAACTTTAAATCGCTATCTTTTTTCGTTATAAATTTTTTTTCGAGTTTCTATCATTTTTGGAATTGTCATGAACGTACTATTTTATAAAAACATAAAAATCCATGCTTTGGATTTCGAACCAAAACCAGCCCCTTAATAATAATTAGGTTTTTTACTCAAATATATAAACTTGTTTATATCCTTTTCACTTAATAAAATACCACAATTTTTTCTCACAACTTATAATATACTTGTCTTACATATTAATAGAGTCCAAGATCCATAATATACATCCATACAATATGTGTGTATCATAGTTCATAAACAGTTTACAAAAAATCCATTTTAAAAGTCAAACATATCTTTTTCCAATATGGTGATATTGCTAAATAGAACATATAAACACATAAAATCATAATTGTAAATTCATAAAGGGTTTTAGGTAACCTTATGGTGATGTAATATGATAACCAACACAATCTAAACCATGTTTAATTAATAAACCCAATCTTGCAAGAATCTTGAAACCCAAAACCTAATCTTTCCATTTTCTTGCTTGAACACTTGTACAACTAAACAAGCCTTCAAATCTCTTAGGACATCTTAGTTATGTTGTAGGAATGTATGTAAAGTATGATAAGTAAAATTTGTAAGGAAATTTGGTGTTGGTTTGTTAGTTTTGCCTGTGAGCTAGGGGGGGGGAGGAGGTAGAGTTTTGTGTTTTACACCTTTAAAATAGAAGTGTGAGGTGTATTTCACTAGCAAAGTCTTAAATACCATAATTACTATCAAAGACAAGATGAGGGTTACAAGGAAAGTATGGTGTCATAAGTAAGGAAGCTTTACAAGAAAACATGTCAGTTCATTGGTCAAAATAATGGAGATATGGCTAGGTTTATAATGGCAAGTGGATGTACAAAAGACCAAGTTGAAATTCTTGTGATAATCTTATTGTGTATACAACCAAATCCGGTTATGCATGAAAATAAATTAAGATATTATGGATAATTATAGTTAATGTATAAAATGGGAGTAATTGTTGAAGCGTAGAAGAATTTTGGTGCTTCCCCGGGTATGTGATGAGATAGGGAAAGGCGCCTAAATGTAATTAAATATTGCAGCAACCTAAACGTTTTACACACAACAACGCATAAAATAATAAATAAACAGTTGATTATTACTTTCGTAAAATAATATATTGCTTGCTTGACGAAAACTATTAATTCGCTTGTGTGTCCGTTTTACTAAATTTGTTTGATTATAAGTTACACGAATATAAATAGACATAATCAATTAATACACTTAATGACTTTTTTGCTAACTATTAAGCTATTTAAGCACTAATAAGCAAATGAAAAAGAAGAATAAGCTAACACAAGACCTTAACTACACCTAATAAGCACTTTTGAACAAAAATAAGCAACTAAAATAAGCTAGAATGGCAAATTCACTAAAAAGCTATAAAACTTAAAATTTTTAAGCTAAAATGCAAATAAGCTTAAATAAGCTCCAAACTGAAGGAAATAAGCTAAAATTGATTTAAGCTAACCTAATAAGCTAAACTAAACCTAAATTAAGCAAATGCAATAAGCTAATAAGCCTAAATAAGCAAAATAGATTTTTGGCCAAACTGTTAAGCAAACAGCCTAAGGGAACTTTTCTAGCTTAAAAATAAGCTAGAAAAAGGATCCTTATGACTTAGTGGCTTATACCACTAAAAAGAATGGCCAAAAAGCTACAATAAGCAACAAAGAAAAAGCAGTTTGAAATTCAAATAAGCACTTAAAAAGCTTCATGAAAAAGCTAGCTCACACAGATTCAATACTTAGAAAATTTTCTTAAACTTTTGCAATCTTAACAAAACACCACTTTTGAGCTTAAAAATAAGCTAACAAATAGAACCTTATGAACTTAAGACCCACAAACAGATTAAGATTTGACCTCAAAGAACAAGAATCAACAATCAAAAAGCATTTTGAAATTCACAATAAGCCATAGAAAGCAAATGAAAAAGCAATTTCTCAAACTTTTTGAACACTTAGCAATTTTGGCAGACTTGGCAAAATACAAACCAACAAATGCAGGTCTATTGTCTTTGTTTCTAAGGTGTTTTAACACTTTCATAAACACAAAAACATCTCCAAACTTCAAGATTCAAAGGCATAATCAAACAAGCAAATAAAATGAGCTATAAGCTCTCAGATTCAAACCATAATTTCTTAAAACCTTAAAAATGAGATTTACTACTTAAAAACTTAAACAAACTGATTTTTACCCCTACTTTTATCTAGTCTAAGTTGACTCAAAAGCATAAAGTTATTTTTAACCCATTTTGACCCATTTTAAAGCTTGACCCAAACACTCCTTTAAAAACTGTTTTGGCATTTTTAAAGAGATTAATGCTGATTTAAAGCACAAATTCAAGAGACCAGATATTAAATAAGTTAAACAAACAATATTAAGCAAATTTCAATAACCAATAAGCACTTAAATAAGCTAAAACAGATTATGCCACTAAATAAGCTATCTAAGACAGAATTTAAGAAAACTTATACAAATGATATCTAAACTATAAGTAGGCATTCATAAGCATCAAATAACATAAACAAACATAAATAAGCAGAAATAAGCAAGAGATAAGCACAATAAGCAGTTTAATAGTAAAATAAGCTAAAACTTGGAAAAAGGAAACTTATAAAGGCCCTTGCTTAAACAGGGCAAATGAGCTCAAAAGAGCTTATCTACAACCTCTAGCTAATCTAAGATAAGCTAGTGGTGTCCATAAGCCCATCCAAATTCGGCTTATCATCTAAATAAGCTGTGGTGTTTTTTGGTGTGATTTCTTTTTTTTTTGGTTTTTCTTAAGTACTAAATAGTTTGTGTTACTTACTGAAAACATGTTAGATAAAGGTTTAATAAAGAGCTTAATAAGAGCTTATGAAAGACTTTTAACAACTTGTCAACACAAATTTAAGAACAACAAATTTTAGGCTAAAACTGAAATTTCATTAATTCATAAAAAGAAACATTACAATATTTAAAAGATTACAATAAAAATTAACTAGGTGAAAAACTTAAGTAAAAACTAACTCTCTCCCCAAAGGCTTACAAATGAGCTCTATTTATACTAAGCCATTGAAGGTTCTAGATGTGTGTTTTCTTTGTGAGAGCTCCTGCGGGGGTGTTTGTTGTGTGAGAGCCTTCAAAGAGCAATCTTGGCCATCCAAAATGAGTAGTGCCTAAGTCTCTTGATCTTAGCCATTGATTTCTTGTCTTTATTCTTTGCCGAATGAGCTTGCAAAGGATTGCCAAGGTGTCATGTGGTGGGATAAGGTGTGGGGTATGTAAGAAAGGGGAATAGTGTTAGAGTATTTTGGCGGGTAGTGAGGACAGGACACACACTCAGTATGTGGGAGATAAACAGTGCTTCACGAAATTTTTGAAAGTTTGGGAAATGGCAAGTTTAGTCCCTGAGAATGTGTATAACTCTTGCATCCATAGTCCTTGTACTTTTCATCTTTGGTCCTTGAGGTTATAGTGATGTTTGCACCGTTAGTCCTTAGAGGACTAACGGTGTAAAGGTTAAGGGGGTAAACGGGTTGTTATAAAGGGGTTTGGTTTGGGATCATTGTTGGGCCGGCTATTATAATTAAAAAGGGTTGGGCCTTTTTTCTTGTTTAAGGTTTGTAATATATAAGTGGGCTGACCCGGGCCCACTAGGTGGGTACGAGTGGGCCCACTTTTGACAATTTAGGTTTTCGAGTTTGGTTTTCGATGCTTTTTCCACTGCCACTTCCCGGGGTTGACTTTGACTTTGACTTTTTTGTTGATTTTGACTTTGTCTTTTTGACTTCTCACGGTCTTTCCGTTCTCGTGCTTGGTTTTGTCGTTTTGGTTTCGATTTTGTCATTTTCTTAGATATCCGTTACCTGCATAATTCAAATGCAAAACATACAAATACAACGTATTTTTGGTATGTTTTTGGTCATTTAAGTCCGGTTTTAATGGAAAATGGTATGTGCAATTAAGCACATACCAAAATCCCCCATACTAAGATATTGCCGTGTCCTCACGCAATGCTATAAGTAAACACTTAGAAAACTAAGAATCTCAATCCCCCTCGACTAAGTACCTCAAAAAGTAGCTAAGTGTTCATCGTGGGGAATTAAAGAATCAAAAGCTTCGAAAGGCCCCATTTTTACCATTTTTACCATTTTTAAATGATATACACTTATTCCTACACATATTTTTGTTATTTTTCCTTTTTCTCATTTTTTTACCAACTAACTAACATATTTGACTTTAGTTATTTTCATAACCGTTAGGGATCATAGAACAAGATGCATTTCGATCCGAAAATGCCCCAAAAAGGATAAATTCATCGTCCCCGACTTTTCACTCATCCCAAACCAAGCTTAAAACGAAATCACCGTTAAATATCAGTCAAGATGATAACACTACTCATATTTGCAACTTGTGAACTTTTCACTCCCGATAATTATTATATCTTAGGTGAATGTGCCATTTTGAATTTCAACCATGGATCAACGTTTTGCAAAATTCTATGCTTCACGTTCCATCCGAGAATAATGAGTTTGAAGGCGAGATCATCCCATGTAGCGACTTTCGTCTCGGCACATCCCAACCTTGCGGCTAAGTGACCAGGCTTTTGACACCCCACAGAGACTAGTATCGGGACTCACGGACCATTGGTTTCAAAAACTCTTAGGTTTTCCGTATATACATAGCTTATTTAAAAACTTAAAATGAAATAGTCAAAGTTCAAAAGCATATTTAAATTTAACTAAAAGAGATCTTACATTTATTAATTCACACTTAATATTAAACATAACCATGATACTATTGTAACCCTCGACTTTTTAGAAGGTTGCAACATCGGTTGTGAGCCGACAAGATGCAGCAAACTTTTATCAGTCTCAGATTATTATTCTTACCATGGGCTTTCTTTAGAAGGCTGTAACATCGGTTGTGAGCCGGCAAGATGCAGCAAACTTTTATCAGCCCACAGTTTATATTTATTATTCATCATTCTTTTTCCATTTTTTTATCATATATATATATATATATATATATATATATATATATATATTTTCATTTTACTTTATTTCACGATATAGATAAGACTTCTTTTTGGAAAATTTAAGTATAAATTTGAACTAAGACTAAAATTATTGCTATCATCTACATAAAAATTGTTGATTTAAGTTTAATCTCCAAAAATAGCACGTATTATTAGTCCGGTTAGGAGCTTATGGGAGAAAAAGCCACAAATTACATACATGAGATTTTAAGATTTCCAAATAATCCTTGTTTAGCATCCAACTCATACTTAACTCTATCATTTTTTGTTCTTCGCGAATTTCCACGAACTCTTAGTCTAAGAGTTAAGGAACAAGCTAGAGCTCAACACGCTCGATCGAGTCAAAATTTATTCTTATTCTACCTAAAGTCAAAATTATGACAAAACACTTATTTTATTTTTGAAATTTTTTTAAAATTTTTAAATTTTTTGGAATTTTGGTGGTAAAAATATGATTACGTGAAAACAACGGCTGCAGGCACAATCAAATCGATAGATCCCCCATACTAGAACTAAACATTGTCCTCAATGTTTTAAAAAGGGTCTCTACGTAAATCCTAAGCCGTTTATTAAGTATGCTTAAAGATAAACGTTAGTCGATAAGACTAGGATATTGGATTTCCCAAATGAAGCTGAGGATTTGAAGCTCGAGTGATCGAAGGACAAAACCGCGAGAACGAGAGGCTTCAAAAATCCGGGACAATCCTGGACAATCATCACAAAAACACAAGTAAACGAGAATGGAAAGAGGCACACCTCTCACAACAAAAAAACACTTATTTATTACTACATAATACTACTAGGATAAGCATGGGTTGCCACCCACGAAGCGCTTGTTTAAGGTCACTTAGCTTGACACGATCCCCAAATTCATTGGTCCTTGGGGAAGGTTTGGAGATCCGGGACAACCACGGATGGTATGTCCCCTCCAAAGTAGTGCTTAATTTTATGACCGTTCACCTTGAAATTTGGCGCGGAGTTTTGGGATAACTCAACGATGCCATATGGAAAGACATGGGCAATGGTGAACGGTTCGGACCAACGGGATTTTAACTTGCCCGAGAAAATCTTTAATCTAGA
>BQNB010160690.1:0-14770 GCA_026074375.1 Tanacetum coccineum
TGGATATTTTTTGTGTTTGATCCTCCTTAGATTAATTGTAGGATCGATTAATGACACCCATGATAAGAAAATTAAGACAACGAATAATGAAAACGATTGGAAAAAAAACCCTAAAATTGAAATCAAAAACCTATGAATCTAAGGATCGTCCACTTGTAAGAAACTTCAATCGAGGAGAATCACAGGGATCCTCAACAAGATTAGGGCCCTAGTAAGATAGATCACAAAGATTGTAGTATTTTTTAGATCAATTAGGGTGTTCATGATTGGCTGTGGATTATCGATGAAAAGGGATTGAAAAAAGGATTAATCTAGTAATTTTTGAAAAAAGGATTTAAAAACTAGATCTAATTGATGTCACACAAAGATTGAGATTGGTCCCCAAAAGTGAAGGTGATCTGTGGTTCATTTTCGTGATCTGCAATCCAAAATATTTACTAAAGGATAATCTAAAGATCAAATAATACCCACCTTATTCATCACCGATATTTTTGCCCAATTTGTTTTAAGGTTTTGATTAAACACAAAACTACAACACATAAATCGTCCTAACTATTAAAATTAAAGGGATAGTTTTAGGGTTCTCAATAAATAAAAATAGTTTTTAACATAGTCTATCATAACAACGAATGACATACATACTCATTAGAATAATGTGATACATAATTAAATTAACATAAATGTAAGAATAGGATATTGAGACAAACATGATTGTTAAATGATGAGTCAATTTTGTTTTTATGAGATTAAGAACCCTTCACTATGCACAAACTAAATCCGAATGTTAAATAGCAGGGTAGTGTTGCGGTTTTGATTTAGGTGTTTTGTTGTGTGGTTGATTTAAAGAAGATTGTGATAAGTATCAAAGAAGATTATGATCAAAAAATTTATGATGAGTATCAAATAAGTTGCATATACGTTTTTTTGAATCCATGATGTTATGAGATAGAGTATTGAAGGAAGCAGTTACAATATAGATAAGGGAGTGTTTCTTTTCTTCTTAGGTTGTGTTTGGCAACCATCATTTTAGAGCATTTTAAAGCGTTTAGCGTTAAGCATTAAGCATTAATATTTTAATTCTTGTTTGGAAACTAGCATTTAGCATTTTAAATTTGGTCAAAATGCTCTTTTTCCAAATGCTCTTCATATTAGCTTTGAGAATATTAAATTAGCGTTTATGAATGAGATTTACTATAATGCCCCTATTTATTAATTAATGAGTATTGTTATATGTCTATTTAAGTCATTTAACCATTTATAATTACAGCTAATGTTATGCAACCAGACAGTTTAATATAATAAACTACTACTTCTAACTGTTACTGCTTCCTGCTCTTGCTAACTGCTACTGCTTACTGCTAGCTGCTACTGCTACATTTCACCAAACATACCCTTAGTGTGGAAGAAAAGTAGGCCCAAAGCTTTAATGCCTTTTAATTGGGAGAGGCATTAAAGCTTTTCTCTCCCCTTTAAGAGGGTAATTAAGAGGCTCATATCTAGCCACTTAATTTGGTAAACACCCCTTAATGCTTAACAAAAATTCTTATTAATGGAGCTTATAGAAGAAGTCATAGTTGAAACATTAATTTTGAAATGTCTTTATGAAGTTAAATCATATAAGGAGACTGAGTTTACAAAAATAATACATTAGGTGTTGTACACAAGTGTTTAAATTGTTAGCCTGTATTTGTATCTAATATGTGTAACGGGCTCAAGCCCAAGTCTAGAATGTTCTCCATATGTTTATATATGGTACCGAATATTGTTAACGTAATACACAGATAATTTACCCATCTACATGGTATCAAGTTAATCACCAATCCTTCAACCCTAAATCCATATTCGATCCTAACTTCACAGTCGTTTTATTTGTTTTGTGTCCTCAGGTCACGCATATTATTATAGCGTGACAGGTCACGCATATTGTTACAGCGTGCAAGGTCACGTCTGTTTAGTTTCATCATCGTGCTAGGTCACAATGTTTAGTTGTTGTGCTAGGTCACAATTGTTGCTTTTTGCTTATTACACATCGTACTAAATTGTTGTTCGTGCAAGGTTACGAACCGGTTATTGCTTGTTCCACTGTTCATGCATGGTCACATCTTCTTTGTGATATTTTTTTGTTTGCTCTCTCCAACAACCCCACGTTAGAGTGCCCAAATTACTTACAAACCCTAAAAACAAAACTATCCCCCACGTCCCTATAATCTCATATAAATCCCAACTATTACAACATGACTGGATCCCACATCACCAATGATATTTTGACTAAGTTACTTCAACAGATGGAAAATTTAGGTATTCATAACCTCAATAATTCAGTGTCTCATGCTAATGAGGGTATGCGTAATACTGTCACTACAAACCCTTTGCATGTTTCCTTTCACACAGGCCCAACATATCCAGCAGGCCTACCTTATTCAATAGGCCCATACCATGTGAGTTATCCACCTGGTTTCGCACCAATCTAGCAGGCCCAACCCTTATTGTTAGCCTTAATTTTATATAAGTCGAACAAGAATGTTATCGGTCTTATTAGTCGTAATTAGTCTTGTTAAGTAATAGGCTAGTCGGGTTCAACGGGCTTGGATTGTAATCTAATATTGTCCGTGTTTCGGGCTCAAAGCCCAAGTTTAGCCAAGCCCTGCCCAAGTTAGAAAGCCCACATGCCACTCATGGCTCAAGGGTATAAATAGAACCCTCTCCACACATGGAGAGGGTGTTGGTTACCATTTGCATAGTTTGTGTGTGTGTGTAATCTTCCACCTCTCTTTATTTCTCTCTAATAATCTTTCACTTTCCTTATCTCTTTTCTATCTTTGTTTGCTTATTGGTATAGCTTATGTTGTGTATGGATTAAATCTTTTGGGATAACACTTTCTTTGAAGTTTAGTAATTCGAGCATGAGCCTTTTGCCTAGCTTTCAGATTGTCAAAATCTTGTTGTATAATCATCCGACCTTTTCCGAGACCTTCTATTTTGTCTTCTATGTACTCAATGCTGTCGAGAGAGAGTTCATCCAGGTGATACGGAATTTCCTTAATTTGCTCCTCGTGACGTTTCAGACTTGTCTTACGAGAGCTTTCTCCCATCTCAAATTCTTGAGGTAGGGCAGAAGTAGAGAAGAATTATTGGTTATGGCCTTGTTTCTTAGGTAACAATAACTCCTTCGGAAGAAAGAATTCTTGAGGATTAAACATTGGAGATATCATTGTAGATAGAGGCACAATAGTTGGTGATGGAATAAGTGATTCTTTAGCATAGTATGCATGCATGACCTTCATATAGGGGTCATCATGAAAAAGTGAAAGAGTTGGTGAAGCTATTGGAACTACACCAAATGAGTTATTTGAAGAGCTAGAATAAGTATTTCCTGGTGAAGCTGGGACTATGTCCGAGGAAGCCGGGATTTAGTCTGGAAATTAGAGGAAAAAGCATCCTCAATATCGGAAGTGGGATGGTTGGGAGAAGACATCACTCTGTTAACAACCTAGTAGTAAATAGCATAAGTTATTTATATAATAGTATAATAGTTATGTATCTTTACATACTATTCAGGAGATGTAGTGGCACGGAGGACTTTGGATGGAAAAAAGAAAAGTAGTTATAGTTAAGGTTTTAACCTTGTTCTCTATAACCGTGGCTCTTGATACTAATCTATAACACCCCCATTTTTGACATGTAGCAGCGGAAGCTAATCTGGGGTATTATTTCATAGTACAACAGTCATAATCATAGAAAACGACTCGAAAGAGATGTTTTTAAAAGATAAGTTATCATTCATTATTTCATCAGAGTTTTTACAAACAGAGGTCCCAAAATCTACATGAAAACATAAAGTTTGAATGATAATAGTTTAGCCATCTTCAAGTCCGTGTCACTCCATGCCATAAGTGTAATAATTGCAATGAAACCCTTCATATGAAATTCCCTAGTAACGTGATACGATAAGATTTTAAGTTTCTTCAAAAGTTAGTTGATGATAAATTATGTTAAATATATAACGAAATAATGCGTCGATTTATGATTAATAACGATAAATGTGTCGGGTTTTAATAAAATCGAGTTTTATAATATTAATATATATTTTTATAATTTATATAAAAATATTATATTTTATATTTTCAAGTTTGCAAAAATGGCAATATATACCCTTGGTTTATAAACTTTTACAAATTTAGTCCTTTATATATAAAGTATATATAATTTAAACCTTTAACTTTGAAACTTTGGCAAAATAGGTCCTTATAGTTATAACTTTAGAATAATGACATTTTTAGCCCCTTTAGTTATAAATTTCAGAAAGTTACGATATATACCCCTATGCATGGAAATATTTGCAAAACAAGTCCAAAAAGCCATGCAAGCTTATTTTAGGATTCCAAATGATATTTGCAGGTTATAGCTTATTAGAATAAGCTAAAATAAGATGTTCTAATGTAACAAAAGTTTAGAAAAAGGATTCGTTAGCTAGAAAATCAAAACGGGTCATTTTTAGGGTTTTAACCAAAAACACATGGGTTTGAGGATTCAAAGCTTCAAACAAGAGTTTACATATGATCTTAAGAGTATTATGAACATTCTAATATAGAATATAAGTTTACGGAACAAGATCTTAGGCTTACTTGATCTAAAATGGGTCAAATGGGTTTTTATGACTCATACGCCTAGAAATGGCTTCAAGACTTCATTTTTCTTGCTTCTTGGCTTCTATTCTGAGCTTAGGGACTTCTCTTGATCTTCCTTGGTCTGAGTTAGAACTACATTTGAGAGTGTATGAGTTTTTGAGGTGTGGTTTGAAAGTGGTGTGGAGTTCGGCTTATATAGGGGTTCAAGACCCTTGTTGGCCAAGTTTTCTTGATGGCTAAGGTTAAGAGCTGAAGAGTGGTGACTAAGGGATGCTATAAGGTGAGTATTGTGGGCTATGGAGGTAGATATGCAAGGTGGAAGGGTTTTAGGGGGGTTCGGCTACAATGGAGTGACAAGGTGGTGATGTAGCAAGCTTGGTGGCCAAGAGTTGAAAGGGAGGTGCTTGTAAGCAGCTTGGAGACATAAGGGTGAGGTCATGGAGGTGCTTGGATGGGTGCTTGGTTTAAAAATGGGTAAAAATGGGTGAAAATGGGTATCGGGTTGGTTTAGGGTTCGGCTTAGGGTTTTGGACTTTTAGATTGAGTTAGGGTTAGGGTTTAGGATAGATTAAAGTTTAGGATTAGTGTTAGGACTGAGATTAGGGCTTAGGATTAAGGTTTTAGGGTTTGGGATTAAGGTTTAGGGTTTAGTTTTAAGGTTTAGTTTTAAGGTTAAAGTGAAATTAGGGTTTAGAGTTTGGTTTTTAGTGTTTATTAGGTTTAAGGTTAAAAGTTATGCAATAAGTGCTTGTACCTTGTACTAGAGTGATAGTAAGAAACCAAAGTGATTTAGAAGGTAAAGTGACCTAATTTGACTTTCTTGCATTATTGACTTGTATATTGAGCTTTAGAAATTTGTAACTTGGTTTAGGAGAGAAAAGATATTTAAATGTGGTGCATTGATACTTGTACACATGCTTTAAAGGCTTGTACATTCATTTTATATGTATACATTACATATAATTAGGGTTTTGATATAAACGTTAACGTTTAATGCTTGTATTGATATAATGTTTTGAAAAGTACGTTAAATGGATAATGTACTTGGTAAAATAATATTAAGATATAGACTTGACATATTAGGATGTTTACATGATGTAAACATAGATATAGATGGCATTGATAGAGGTTGCGTGAGCTCGTTTACTTTAGAGATGCAAGTTATATTGCATAATGAGATAAAGCAAAATTTTCCCTGTAAAAAGGTGGTATATAAATAATAGATGGATATTATAGTGCATCTAATTTAATAGATGGATATTTACATTGATAAAAATTGCGGGTTGTTATATTTCAATTCTTATATCCGATTTTATAAAAGTATAGGCTTACTTTTTCTAGTTCAAGACAATACGTAAATCTTTAAATTCTGAATTTACCCCAACATTACAAGTCTCTAATTCCTAATCCGTAATTGATAAAAATACAAGGCTTTTGCCTACGGAAATAATTTTGAGTCTATTTTCCAGAAATGTGGGGCCCACTGCCCAGAAAGTTCCAAAACTTTGGTGAAATTACCATTTTACCCTTCAATACAAGTGTAGATTATTTTCTGGATTTTACCTCTTCACCATTTTTAACGTATCTCCTAAAACCGTATGTATGTAGAGCCCCAAACACAGGGCAAAATCTAAGTTAGCTCAATACCTAGGTCTTATAGTTTTACATATTTAGGTGTTTTTATACAGATTTTTAGACTTATTATGATTTCAAAATCTGGTGTCAGTTTTTGACTAGTTTTATCGAAATGGTTATAAGTCATTCATCCGACATAGTTACGGTCTCATCCAAATGGCCACATGAACCTATTACATTTTTCTACAACCCTATCAACTTTCCCAGATCTTCACAAGCCAAAATATTTCATTTTAAATTTATATAGTTGTTGATCCAAACATTCCTTAAGAAAAATGTGACTGATTTTTACGGCTTCCGAAAACGGGCGTAATTCGAAATCTATAGATGTTATTAATGCAAGGTTAGTGGTAGATGAAATCTCTATGAGTCCTATACAGGAACCATGATTCCCTTTAAAAATTTAGTACAAAATTTTTGAGTTATGGCCCGTTTACTAACAGAGTGCATATTCTAACTAGTTTTACCTATCCAACTCACCACATAAACCTTAAACAATTTCCTACAACCTCATCAATTTTTTCCAGGTCTTACAAGCCAAAAAGAATTCGTAAACATCCCAACAACCTGCTGTAGCAAGACAGTCCTAAAAATCCATTTCAAAAACCAACTAAACACTATTTTTATCCCGCCAAAATCCTATACAATGCCACACTCATTCATAAATAAATTTCTAGAATCAAGAACCAAAATGCATGGCCAAATCAAGAAGGAAAAATGAAGAAACAAAAAAATAAACTTACAATATTGAAATTAACATTAGAGAATCAAAGACAAACACCCCTTCTTGCTTGCATATGATTTTTCAAACCAAAACTCAATCTAAATAGACCCATAACTCACAAAATTATGTGTTTCTTGATGTCAAAATGGAGCTTATAATACAAGGAAGATGACTAGAATAAAAGTCATGAAAAACCCTAAATAATGATGAAACCCTATATCTTAAATCTTGATTAAACCTTCATAATAGATAAATTAAATCTTTGGAGCACCTTGAATAACCTCAAAAATAAACCTTGCATAATTGGAATTGAAGAAAAATGGAAGAACAAAACCACCTATAATGGTGGTGGTGATGCCGTGACTTAAGAAGAGAGGAAGAGAGAGGCTGAGTTTTTTTTTTGTCGTGTTTGTGTGTATGATTTTGGGCCGGCATGTAGCCTTTTATATACACACATATATATATTATTTTTTTTGCTATTTAATATTTGTTGTATTTATTTGTTGTAAAAGTGTGAAGGTTAAAATAAAGGTAGGCTTAAATACAAAGTCTAGCAAAATTTGACTTAAATGTGAAGTAAGTCAAAAAATGATAAAATAAGAAATCATTAATCACCAAGGCATTACATGGGATCATTAACCTGCTAAGGATACGAAGACGGATAAAATCCTAATTACGGCTCAAGCTTAGCTAGGAACAAGAATTTCCAAATCGGGCAACTAGTAAAAGCAATAGTTTTACTCCACAGTACAAATAGAAATAAAACACGGATAATATTGACCTTGAAAATATGAAATGTCACAATGATTTAACTAGAACCAGAGGGATCTACCCAGGGAAACTCTAATAAATAGATTAGTAGTCCTTAGGTGTGATATAAAAAAAGAGCAAAGTGATAAACGGAATAAAGGGGTTGAAGAATGAAAAAGAAAAGTTATGTAAGGGTGAAAAGAAATGAGCCCTCCATAAACTTAGGCAGAAACTAAGTCAATGCATAATCTATCATAAATCACAAAGTTGATTATGATATTGAAGACAAGTCATCATAGACCCAATGATGCAATGCACAACCCTCCTAGCTACTCAGGCTTCTCTCAAAAGAAGTTTGTTTCATTTCTTACGGAGATCAACACGCTTCTATCAAATTTCTCATTCCGAGATCGTTGATATTGAAAAGGTGGCAGTACGCTCCATCCTTCGATCACCAAATAATAAATATGCACTTATAGAGTCTAGAGCCAACGAGATCAATCAGTAAATCTCATTATAACACAATTCCATATACACTTGTTGCTCATAATCAAGAACACAAGTTGTACACGAGTCCTGCATAGACGCAAAGTAACCTGTGTGAAACAATGAGAATTGATGGATACTTTCAAAATCTAAAATTTGGAAGTGTTCAAAAACTCTTTATCCATAAGCACTTCGAATGATTTTCAAATCATTATGAATTGATGGATGAGTTTCTTTAGAACCTCATAGTTTGACGAAGACGATCTTGTGTCCATATTTGTTAACCTCATCACGGGCATTCGGACATGAGAATCGGTTGAGGGATATATATTTTAGGATTTATTGAACTCTTGAGCCAGAAAACCTATCGAGTACTCATTTTATATGGCTATGAAGAGATAGGTCAGTTTCTGAACTGAAAACGGTCTTCACATACACGGGGGTTAATGTTACCCACAAAGTGTTATATGATAGATAAGGTCTTCAGTCTTGTTGTTGACGTCATGTTCACTTTGATTACTTACCTGGACCAGTTTTCCTTAGCTCACTCGGGGCATCCTGGTTCAGGAACAACAAAGGGATGTGTCTCTCGATACGTACTAAACTTTTGAACTGGAAAACATGTTGAGTTGTCATTAATGGAAATGAGGAGACACGTCAGTAATTGTTACTGCTAACAGTCCTCACGGAACCAGAGTTTATTGCAACCGAATCGTTTGATGAATGACGAGACATTCATCCATATATATGCTTACTATTAACCATTCATATGCAGGTACAAAGGATGATGCCACCTTTGTTCTAGATCTATCAAAGCCACGTTCAAGACTCCAATCAAGACTTGAAGAAAGCTCTAACATCAAAAGATACACTTTCGTAACTCTGATAATCAAGAACTTCCTCAAGGAACATCAAGTATGTGATTGCAAGTAGATCAAGTCAAAAGGTCTATATTGAGGGAGATTATTAGCTTTCAAGTGATGTCGAAGTATGAGTGTGTTGGTTAAGAAGACATTTCCGTCAAAAGTATCCATGATTATCTCAAGGCAAAGTTAAACACAAAGAAAACAAAGTAAATATCAAGATCAAGATCACAAGAGCATAATTAGGACAAAATGAACTAGCTTATCTACTATACGAACAAGACTCAAGGTCAAGACAAGAAGCATCAAAGATCAAAGATCAAAGATCAATGTCACAAAGAGAGATCTTAATGATCACCCCTTAAGGGGAGATTATTAGCATTAAAAGTATTCATCATTGTTGTAATTTAAGAGAGATCTCAATGATCGCCCCTTAGGGGGATATTGTTAGCATTGATAATCTAGTGAAGTGACGATCATTATCGATCTCACGAGTCTTATAATATTATAAGCTTGTAATAGTTAGTGAAATAGTCTAAGTGACGTTAGTTCATAGGATAGTATTCAATCTATCCCACATCACTCCATGAGGCAAAAGGGATGAAGCCACTTATGTTATAAAAGAGTCCTCCCACCTCATAGAAAGGGTGTGAAAGTGTGTGTAAGGAAAAGGTGTAAAAGAGAAAGACTATCTCCTTTCTTAGTAAAATAAATAAAGTGTTATCCAACCACCTCCACCATCTCTTCCTCTCATCTGTTCTCTATTGTGTGATTTATATATGTGTGAATTGATTAAACTTTAGTCTTACATAGGGAATTTATTAGTATTTTTAGAATTTTGAGCAAGACAAAGTGTCTAGATCTGCACACTAAACTTTATACGAATTTTTGAGCACCTTAAGAGTAGTTTGGGAAGTAGAGCCTTTTAAACTTTTTGTAGCTAAGACTTAGACTTAAACTCGTCAAGTTGAATCAACTCTATAGGTTAAGTATTGAATGAGTTATAACTAAAACAAATTGGGTAAAACTTTCTGGAAATTCCCAATTTTGACCTACGTGTGTTGTTTAGCACTTTTGGACCCTTTAAACTTTGATTCATACAGTAAGGCTTACATTTTTTAAAAGATAACTCAAAAACCTTCAATCTAGACTTTGGAATGGACTTGTTTGAGTAGGAAATGAAAGAGTTATGAACTCGAGAAGTTGGATGTAAAGTTATCCACAGAAAACTGCTACTGTTTTCTAAGTTTAATTACTTAGTAAACTTGATTTAAATCATATTTTTGAACTTGAAAGACCTTTGACACAAGTATATATGGGTGATAAAGTTAATTATAAAACTTATATATGTATAGTTCACTTCATGTTGTAAAACTAAAGCGCCTTATTATTAAATTAGGTTGCGGTTAGGATACTTTGCAACTTTTGAACTCGTACTCCTTCGGAATCACTTATTTGCTTAAGATGAGTTTCATAATCCCATGTTTTACTTGTTTTGAAACACTTGGGGTGAGAATACTATGCTTGCTTTTACTTACAAACACAAGTACTTTAAACTTTTACGGAATGCCTAGGTACCCTATTGCCATGAAATCCCTTTTATCATGAACCATTAATTACTTTGTGTAAGTACGAATGCATTGAGTAGATCTATTCGGGTTGACAACCCTCGTCTGGGTACGCATGTTATTTAGCTATCGGTCAAACAGGCGCATTTCATTTGAGTAACTTTAGGTGTATGGCAAAACATCTAGCGGGGTAAACTTGTAACAACTTGAACATTGGTTAACACTTTGGTGTCATGAGCTTAGTGCAATAATAATACTTTTTGTGTGATATTGTATTCATTATAATAGTCGCATACACTTAGAAATCTTATGGTCTACTCTTATGCTTACTAAAACCTATGATCTCACCAACTTTATGTTGACGTTTTAGCATGTATTTTCTCAGGCTAATAACTTGCATGGCTAGCTTTCATGGAGTCTCATTGTGATAGTCACCCATCACGGTTGCGTCTCATGGAGATTTCCTGCATAACTATGTTCATTATATTATCTTTTGAAACAATTTATTATGTTGTGTTAAAACTTTGGGATGTACTTTGTTGACAACTTATTTTATTGAATGTATCAAATGAACACCCTTTTCAAAACCGCTCATATAGAGGTCGTTCTTTATATTCTTGTGTTTCTTGTGCTATGAAGTCACGCCTCGGTTACCTTTTCGCTGCGATATTTTAGGGGTGTGACATTAAATCACTCTCTTCTCTTATTTTTCCTCCCAACTCCAAGGGCCTCTTTGTCACTTTTTTTATTTTCCAATGGTTGTTTTGTGTTTCGTCTAATTTTATATAATTATATAAATTTTAAAAAAATCAAATTTTTTTTTGAATTTTTTTTCGATAAAAGAGTTTCCGTAACATATGACAATCATAAGTTATTGCATCATAGTTGATAATTTCTGTAAAAATGACAATCATAAGTTTCTGTAAAAACTGCACCTTTTTGTGCATCACAGATAAAAAATGGGTGCATTACAGTTACAACTAGGGGTGGCAATTTCTGACCCGACCTGAAACCGACACGAAAATTAACAGGTTCGGGTTGAGTCTAAATATATTTGGGTCAGGTTTGGGTCGACCTATCTAACCCGTTTATTAAACAGGTCAGGTTCGGGTTGAGTATAAATTAAGCGGGTCGACCCGCCAACCCGTTTAAGATTTTTATTCTTAAATTTAACATTATTTATATTTTATTATACGGGTTAAATGGGTTAAACGGGTCGACCCACAAACCCATTTAACGTGTTTAACCCGTGTATTGTGCTAACATTTGTATATAAAATGGGTTAAATGGGTCAACCTGAAACCCGTTTAACCTATTCAACCCATGTAACCTATTTAACCCGTCAACCCAAGTATATATACAGGTTAAATGGGTCAGGTTCGGGTTATGTGTAAACAGGTTAGGGTTGACATAGCCGACCCGATTATTTAAATGGGTCAGGTTCGGGTTGAGGTTTTCTGACCCGCCAACCCAAACCCGACCAGAATTGCCACCCCTAGTTACAACTATGATGCACCATATGAAAAAGGTGCATCACAGTTATAAAAAGTATATAAGAACGTGTATATATAATAACATATAAAAAAATATATTAAAACATATATAAAAAACGTATATAATAACGTATACAAAAACTTATATAAAAACATATAAAAAGTATAGAAAAAATTGAAAATTCTAAAATAAAGCAAAAGTATTTAAATTATAAATGGCTGTTAGTTTAAGATTTAAGTTCATTTGGATACAAAACCTTTCTTGGATACAGGGGGATTCATCTCCACCCTCCATCTTCATATGATCTAACGAATGAGATTAAATTCTCAATTTGCTCTACAAGGGCTATTTTGTCCAATATAAAAGCATTTTTTTAATAACCTCTCATTTAATTCACACACATAGTGTGTGTTTATCTACGATCTTTTTTTCTCTCTCTTCGATGAACGAATATCTTGACTAACACAACTAACTAATCGATTGATCATCGTCTTCTTCAATCGATCATCTTCTTCTTCAATCGAGCATATCCTTCTTTAATTCATTAACATTAGGTTATTAGCATATTTTGATTTATTATCAGGTTTTATGGATCCGAGTCATTCAAGTGCGCTATCTAGTATTTCTCAAAATTCTGTTTCATTTGATGTTGTTGATGTAAGTTGTGTTTCGTCTGGTAGTTCTCTTATTGCTTTTACTCAAGAGATTGTTGCTTATGAGAAGGAGAGTAATGAGACACATGCTTTTAAGAGTAAGTTTATGTTCATAATCTATTTTTAATTAAATAAGCTTTTTGTAACTTATTAGTTTATGAATAAGCAGTTTTAAGTTGATTTGAAATATATTATATGTGATATTTTAGCTTGTGTTTATAATTGAGGTTGTTTTGTTTGTTCTATATATCATTTTTGATATCATATATGATATCACAGCCTGTGTTTATTATATGTGTCATTTGTGTTATCATATGTGATTTTTTTTTATTTTTTCATGAAACAGCCTATTTATTTTTTTTCATTTTCATTTTATTTTTTTCATAGTTGGATGCGTTGTGTACTCCTGAATCGTTTGTTACTCATTCTAATTTTGATACTCCTGGTGGAACTATTTATTACATTCCAAAAGTTTCTACGAATGTTTTACTAGTTAAAGGGAATGTTTATGAATCAGTTGATGATTGTGTTGTTGCATATATAAAGTATGCTGCAGAAGCAGGGTTTGTAGTTAGGCGTTCATGTCAAAAAAGATTGAGGAATGGAGATGTTAAACAAAAGTATTTAGTTTGCAATAGGAAAGGTTGCCCTAAAGGAATACATGTAGACACACTAGATTTAGAGACCAGTGACAAAAAAAGAGAAATTTAAACCTTCATATAACTGGATGCAAAGCACGTACTGTGTTTAATTTGGATCCTCGTACTAGAAAGTTTGTTCTGAATATGTTTGATACTATTCATAATCACGAGCTTGAACATGAAGAGTTCAAGCATTTGTCAAAGAGAGAGAGGAAGTTGACTTATTTGGAGCAAGCGTTTATTGTGAAAGCTGCTAGTGTGAACATAGGTGCAAAAAGAGCTCATCACCTTCTAACCGGTATCAAGGGTTCTTATCTGCTTGTTCATGGTACTACCATTGATTTTAAGAACTTTTTAGAAGCGTGAACTGCTATATAGGAGATAGTGATGCTCAGATGCTTATTCATAAGATGGAAAATAGAAAAAAGCACGTGTCTAACTTTTCATTATATTACTTGGTTGAGAATGCTGACTGGGATTTTTTGGGCTGATAAAGTTTCTAAGTACAATTACAGGGAGTTTGGCGATGTTGTATCGTTTGATGTTACCTTTAAAACAAACAAGTAATAATTCTTCTTTGTAAGCAGTGTCTTAGTTGTAGTATATTTTGTGTTATTTCAGGTTTTTTATGTTTTTTTTTCAGATACAAGATGGTGTTTGTTCCATTTACAGCGATAGACAATCACAGGAAGTGTGTTACGGTTGCTGCAGGGTTGTTGAAGAATGAAACTACAAAATCTTACATTTGGTTATTGAAAGCTTTTGGGAAAGCACCTAGTATAGTAGTCACCGACCAAGATGGAGCAACGAGGAATGCTATTGAAGCTGAGTTTGGTGGGTCTAAGCATCGTCTATGCAGGTGGCATATCACCCAAAAGCTTCCTGCTAAGGTATTTTTATCTCTTTCTAAGTACTCTCTTGTTTAATCACATATGATATTTCAATATACAGTTTAGCTTCATATCATTTTGTTTTATCATATATGATACTATATATGATAATTTAGTTTTAAGTTATTTGTTATATCACATTTGATAATATGAATTAATTATTAAAAAGTTTATTATTTTTCTTCTTTCAGATATATGCAAAAATCTATGATGAGACTGACTTTAAAGAGAAGCTAAATAAAATTGTATGGAATATGTACATTGGTCCCAAAGAGTTTGAGTATAAATGGGGAAAGTTGATGGAAGAGTTTAAGTTGGAGAATCATAAGTGGTTAACAAAGATGTTTAATATTCGTTTCCTGCATATTTTATTGACTCTCCATTATGTAGATTGATGAGGACAACATCCAGGTCAGAGAGTGAGAACTCCTTTTTCTC
>BQNB010160691.1:0-14770 GCA_026074375.1 Tanacetum coccineum
GATTACTTGAAATTAGTGAGTCATATGTAGTCTAGTCATTTTGTGTACCTTCCTTTAAGGAAGTAGGTTGCCTATGTAATGGTGGAGATGTAGGATTCACCCTCGTCCATTGTACTTAATTGTTTTTTTGGAGTAATAAGTTTACCGAGAAAACCCTTTTAAAAACAGCGGATGTGAAGGGGGACAAAAAAGCTTGTATGAAAAATGGAAAGAAGATCATTATGAAGATTCGTACGATAAAGATGAATTTGATGATCCTGGTTTGACACCTGCTCAAATGCAAAGTCGTTGCTGATGCCTTTGATATTAGTCTTTGTGGTCAACTTAAATAGTGTCTATAATTGAGTCTCATAAGTATGTCATGTCATTCTTATGATATGTTACGTTTGAAGCACAGTTGGTGCGTTTGTTTTCTCCTAATTTTGGGCTTAGATGTGGGATTCATCCACATTAGTTGCATTTAATTGCTTTTAAAGTAAAAAATATACCATGAAAAAATCCCTTTAGCCAAAAAATATTGCTGCTACATAAATGCACAATATCTTTCTTTTTGAACTCCAAATAAATGCCAAAATTTCTACACGTGACAGTTGAGGATCATTTTTATTTATTTATAACAGCGAAAAGAAAAATATTCAATAAAAACCCTAACGCGAGAAGTTACAGGGGATTACAAGGAATTATAGAATGGGGACTGATACGACTTTAGGAAGATGGGAAAAGTGATATAAAAGACAATCTAAATAACAAAGGCCTATTGAAGGGATAAATGTTTTCCTTGTCCATTAACACAAACCAATCGACATATATATACATTACAGGGATAAGGCCTTTTTGCCCAAGATAACTATAATAGCTAAGAGTATTAATCTATAACTAATCATGAGTAATCATACTAAACATAGGAATGACTAATATTGGAAAGAGATCAATCAAAATATGTTGACTTAATATTTACCAACTAATACGCCCTCGCAGTTGCAGCGAGAGGAGGTCGGACGCTCAAACTGGATTGAAATTCTTCAAACAGAATGGATGGCAGTCCCTTGGTGAAGATGTTGGCATACTGAAAATGAGAAGGTAAGTGAAGAACTCAAACCTGACCAGCAGTAACCATATCACGGACGAAATGAATGTCGATCTTAATGTGTTTGGTCCGTTGATGTTGAATAGGGTTGGCAGACATATAAACTGCACTAACGTTATCACAGTAAACAAGTGTGGCAGTCGATAAAGGAGAGTGTAACTCACAAAGTAGATTGCGAAGCCATACAGTCTCAGCGACAACGTTAGCAACACCTCGGTATTCAGCTTCGGGACTAGAGTGAGAGATGGTTTGTTGTCATTTAGAGGACCAAGATAGTAGATTATCACCTAAAAATACATAATAACCTGAAGTAGACTTGCTAGTAGATGGGCAACCTGCCCAATCAGCATCAGTATAACCAATCAGAGAAGTAGTAGCAAAGACATATAAGTGGAGACCAAAATTCAAAGTCCCCCAAACATATCTCAAGATACGTTTGAGAGAAGCAAAATGTGGCTCCCTCGGATCATGCACATAGAGGCAGATCTACTGAACTGCATAAGACAAATCTGGATGAGTAAATGCAAGGTACTAAAGTCCTCTTGCAAGGTTGCGGTACAAAGTGGGATCCTAAAAAGGAACACCATTCCATAAACGCAACTAACCCAAACCGGCACCGACAGCCCGAACAGCACAAAACCCATGTTGGACTCAGTATCATCTGGTGTTCGAGAAGGGTTACAATTAACTATATGAGCACGCTCAAGGAGCTAGAGAGCGTACTTCTTCTGAGACAAAAACAAACTTGTAGAAGTGCGATTAGTAGAGATACCAAGAAAGTAATTAAGTGCCCCAAGATTAGTCATATCAAGCTCTTTATGTAAAGAATCTATAATCTATTGTAGTAAATCTAGAGAGGAAGCTATGAGAATAATATCATCCATATAGATGAGTAAATAAGCAACCTGAGAACCCAGTCTATAAATGAACAATGAAGAATCGCAGCGGCTATGATAAAATCCAACTCGAGTGGCATAACCAGCATGTAGCAAGTAAATTTGCTGTTAGATATTAGAAAAAGACTCGGTCACCCCGTGTATTTTACTGTTTATTATAGCTCGTAGTTTTATAGTTAATAGTATAATTTTTGGTTTAAGTCGGGTACTAATACCCGGTATATTGTAAGAACTATATAAGCCTCTTTCAACTTTGGAAGAGGTAAGCTAGTCATTTATTTTCTTTTCATAGAAACACAATTTATCTCTCTAGAAAACTCTCTCAAGTGTTTCTCTCTTTAGAAACTAGCCAAATCCAAGAATCAACCCCGTGTTATGATATTTGATATACCACAATTGGTATCAGAGCTTATGGGATGATTAGATCGTGTGTATGTGCGATTTCTTGCTTGATTTAGCTCGAAAAGTGTGCCATAGAAAGTTCTAGCTCATTTTTTGAAGATCTCCGAATTTTGTTGTTTGTAATGATAAAGTTTGGGTGTTTCTAGTTGCTATTACCTTGTGGTACTGTGTTGTGCAAAAGAAATCAAGCAAAATCGTTCAAAAGGGTGATTTATAGGTGATTTTGTGTGAAAAACGTCGTTGTTCTTCGTGGAGAGTTGCCAGAATTTCTTCACGGCGGTTTGCTGAAAAATATTATTTTATTAAGTAGGTTACCAACCCTCTGACACACGGCGGGTTGCTTAGGTGGCGAGTTGCTCAAGCGGCGAGTTGTTACTAAGCAGCGGTTTGCTTACCAGCGGTTTGCTTAGGTGGCGAGTTGCTCAAGCGGCGAGTTGTTACTAAGCAGCGGTTTGCTTACCAGCGGTTTGAACAGGTTATCAGCGGGTTGAATATTTTATTAGCAAATATCTTAAGGAAACTCTGGCGGTTTGAAAACTCAACGGCGGTTTGATTAAAATATTCTTCGCGGCGGGTTGCTTGGCAGCGAGTTGTGTTCGGCGAGTTGCCCTAAGATTTCACCAGCGAGTTGCCTTAATTCCTCGCGGCGGGTTGCTTGGCAGCGAGTTGTGTTCGGCGAGTTGCCTTAAAATTCCACCGGCGAGTTGCTTATTTCTTTGCAGCGGTTTGGTAGCCTTTGGCGGCGAGTTGAGCTTCTGTCTTAGAAATTTGAAATAGTTCAAACTCGGGATTTAATAACAATAAAACAAATATACAAATACGTTAACCTCACCACTTTTAACGTACACTCACTAATCATTGATCGATCAAAACATATCATATCATAATAATACAAGATGTCTAGTATGCAAGAAGACATCCAGTGTGCATGTTCTGATACACGCCCACAATGCTTGATAGGAACAGACTTTGAATTTGGCCAACAACGTATAGTCTGTACTGTCTAGGAAAGGATAATGGAGAGAATATTATGAAGTCCATCAAAGAAGGACCATTTCAGATGGGAACGGTCTCAGATGTTATTGCTGGAGGAACTGAGGGTGCAGTTCAACAAGGTCCAGTACGTGCTAGAGTCCTTAACGACCTTTCAATGATTTTGATGAACCAGTTAATTATGCTTTAATGGCCATTTCCTCCTCAAGCTTATCAAGTTCTTCTGATAATGAGGTTCAAAACTGTTCTAAACAATGTCTTGAATCTTTTAAAATTCTTCAAAAGAACTTTGATAATGAAAGAGAAAAACATAGCAGAGCCAGACTAGAAATTCAGGGTTATGAGTTAGCTTTAGAATCTCTAGAATCTAGAATTCTTAGACATGAAAAGAATGAACTGGCTTGGGGTGAAAAATATGAGTTTCAAAACTATGAGCTTAAATGCAGAGAATTAAAAATCAATAACCTAAACATAGAATTAGAGAAAGTTGTTAAGGAAAGACAACAACAACAACAACAACATACCCAATCCCGCCGAAGCGGGGTATGGGGGAGGTAAATGTAGACAGATCCTACCCTACCTCCAGGCTAAACCCGGAAGTAGAGAGATTGCTTCCAGGCCGGTGTACGTGTGCATTAGGGTGTTGCTCAGAGATAGATAACGAAAATAAAGCAAACAAGCAACCAAAAACATACATCCACGTCAAACAAACAACCCGAAACAAGCGAAGAGCACAAGATCCGCATATAAACTGCCAAGAGAAAACGCAACCAAACAGGCATAAAAGCAAACAAGAGACAACGAAACAAGCATAACACGAGAGATACACAAATGAAGACAAGATGGTTCCCATTAAGGGACCACAACTCAAACCAAACAAACAAATTGAGCAAACAATCCAAACGACATACGAGAAGAGCAAGACAAACAACACATGCAGGGCAAACAAGCATACCAGCACACAAGAGACCACAACACCTAAGGCCAAAAGAGAGAAAAGGGGCTCCTATCCGCCTAAAGGCGACTAGCCTGAGAGGGCACTATGGGGAGCAAACCTGGGGGCGGGACAAAGGGAGGCTCCTAGGCGCTTAAAGGCAACTAGCTAAAAGGCCCAAGAACCTAAGACACGCAAGGCAAAGCTACTACGAAGGACCTACAATACTATACGCAAAGCCTAAGGGAGAAGCAAAAAAAAGGGGGCTCCTATGGAGGACCTACAATACTATACGCAAAGCCTAAGGGAGAAGCAAAAAGGGGGGCTCATAGGCTCTAGCAGGCAAACTAGCTAAGGGTCACAAGGCAAAGCTACTACACAGCTCCTATGCTCCTAGAAGCAAGACCTATTCTAAGGCCTACTACATCTACCCACTAATCCTAATTCTATCTCTCAACGCGTTCCTATCAGAGGTCATTTTATTTGGATACATTATTTATATAGTTTTATAAATAAATGATTATTCTAGACATTTTATTTGGACACATTGGACATAAATTGATGAACATAAATTAAGGGACTTAAAGTATGCAAATTTCGTTGTATTAATTAATTTAAAGGACTTAATAATTAAATCATGTTAAAACTTATAAAAACAAGTTTATAAAACTTATATATACGAACATATAATATTTTCTAGAAAGGCACTAATTTTTATGCAATATATAAACTTAAGATTATGATAATACATTTCAAGATGATTCCGAATATATAAGAAACTTGAAAAATGGAGTTAAAACGAAGGATTTATGAATTTTACGAGATTTTGATAATTAAATATATAAAAGGTATTTTTATATATAACAGTTTATATAAACTGCTACTGTACAGATTTTTATATAATTTTTAGATATAATATTTTGATAGACCGTCTCGATACGAAACCGTGGATATAAAAAACGCGCAAAACGGAGTTAAAACAAGAAAGTTACGAATTTTTAAAGATTTCGAGAAATATATTAATTCTCACAGCTTTTATAAAGCTATGAAAAACTGCAGATTTTGAAATCGATGTTTTTGAGGGCTTTCGGGTCCTATTCAGCTAAAGTGTAAAACTACAAACTTATTCGGAACAATGTTTTTCTATAAATATCAAGTTTTCAAAACCTAAAGTGCATAAATTGTGATCTAGACATCAAAGAAACTAGATAACTTTTATATAAAATTTTCTGCACCATTTTTCTGACATGAATAGTGTTGGTTCGTTTGAGCTATAAGAACCTTAGAAAATATTTTGGCATTACTTGTATAATATTTATACGCAGTTTAAAACTTTATAAATATTATTTTATAAGACACTTCAACTATATATTGTGACACTTTATAAATAATAGAAATATTAATTCAAACAATTCGACAATAATTATTTATCGGACAAAGATAATATTTTTACGGATACATATATTTGGACATTAAATAACAAACGTGACTTAAACATTGTTTCGATTTATAAACCAAAACTATTAGGCGGTGATATAACTTGATAATGTATATTGTGTATTTATTTTAAATACATACACTTATACGACCTATAATTAATTAGGTTGCATTCCGGATTATTCTTGACGTTTCACTTTATTGATTTTGCTATAATCAATACATTCATTGAAGGTGAGTTTCATGGCCCCTATTTTATTTATTTATAACTCCTTTAGGGGAGGATACATGCGCATTTACAAAATCATTTACATACTTGTTTTCATAACTTGTAAACTCATTACATGATTGATTTCAAACTCGTTTACATGTTCGTTTACATACTCGTTTTCATAACTCATTTACAAACTCGTTTACATGCTCATTTACAAACTTGTCACTGCTCGGGTGTTCCAGGCAGGGCATCTGGTATGAGCACATGTCCATTAAGTCACTGCCCGGGTGTTCTAGTTAGGGCATATGGTATGAGTACATGTCCATTAAGTCACTGCTCGAGTGTTCCAGGTAGGGCACCTGGTATGAGCACATGTCCATTAAGTCACTGCTCGGGTGCTTCGGGAAGGGCACTTGGTATGATCACATGTCTATTAAGTCACTGCTCGGGTTTTCCAGGTAAGGCACCTTGAATGGGCACATATTCTAGATTTCTGTTAGCGCAACCAAAATTACATTTTCGTGACTATTGTATATGTTACAATAGTCACACACACTTTATAAATCTTTGATTCCAACATTTATACTTACATTTTTGTGACTATTGTATAGGTTAAAATGGTCATACACATTTTATAAATCCTTGATCCAACATTTATACTTACATAAACCTATGAACTAACCAACTTTATGTTGACACTTTTAAGCATGTATTTCTCATATGAATGAGATGCTTGGATTATCTGATGTGCATTGGAGTCCAAACTTTACAAGATTGCATTCATGGATTTCTTTTTACATCCAAACTATCAAATCTTGTTGTATTATTTCAGTCTTACATTTTGATGCAACTTTGGAAGAAATGTTATAACAAGTTCAATTTTAATTAAATCAACGAGATTACTTTTCAAACGACTCATTTAGAGGTCGTTTTCTCATATCTTATGTTGTTGTATTATGAATTAACACTCCCGAACATAATTCCGCTATGACCTATTTTGGGGGTGTTACACCTGACTACGTCGTAGTTAAGCCAAATTCCCGATAAAGCCTAAATTGTACATGTTTTTAGCGGCGTTATTTATGTATATATTCTATCATTTCTCGTGAACTTTCGATACTTAATAGCATAAATTACGTGCAAGTTCACTTGAAGTCATCTCGAGCTCAATGGAAATAAAGTTCAACTGTTTTCAATATTGGAAAGCAGGTTAGAAGAAAAGAAAAAGACTCATGGCTGAAAAAGGCATAAGTACGCTGCACTTACCCCAAGTGCGCCGCACTTCTCAACAAACTCAAGAATTAAAGTCAATTAAATGAGGATTGCATTTATACCCCCAAGTATGCCGCACAAATATTTTGTGCGTCGTACTTCTCAATAAATATTAAATTCCCCTCGCATTTAATCACCAAGTGCGTCACACTTTTAACCCAAACTTAGCCTATAAATATTGGCCGATTTTTCACACATTTCATCCATTCCTCACTTTACTTCATCATCTCCCACTCAAATATCTCTCATACAACAATCATATCTCTAATTCTTCAACCCAAAAACACCATAAACCTTCGAAGAGTGAAGATCAAACCACGAAGAACGAAGAAGAATATCATAGATTTTATAAGAATAAAAGGTTGTATTTCGATTCCATACTTGTTACGGGGAGAATTTTGATCCATATTCTTACCTCAGATATAGTATGTTTCTTGTTATTCCATTTAATCTTGTTATAAACTTCATAGCCATGAGAGGCTAAATCTCTCATGACTACTGGGTGAAAATAATATAATGAATAAGCGTTTGGTATAATTACGATCTTGTTAGTCTTAAGCTTATGTTATAATCCTATTGTGTCTTATCTTATCAACTTTGATTATATACTCACACCGGTATAGGTCGAAAGACCCGTTGTGATCTATATAGTTTTAAAGATTTGTCTATGATCTTTATCGTCTGTGACGAGAAATCCACTTACGTTATTTGATAAACAAAATAGATTTGATATAATAGTAACTGGATTATTTGAGTGACACATTTAATCGAGTTAACTAAACATGAGTCTTAAGTTAAACAAGTTAATTTATGAAAACGTTTTCTAACGAGAAAATACTTTTTATAAATTAAAACCCTAAATCTAAGATCTTAACTATTACCACTACTTATGAATTATATGAAATTATCCGAGTAGTCATATTTCTCACATTTGTTAAAGTTTATTTTTCAGCTGATTATTCAACACTACGCAAATCCCTGTGGACGACCTGATCTTACCTAAAAAAGATTGTACTACATACGTGGGTTATACTTTGACTCATGTGTTTCCATCTAATAAACGGTAATCTCAGTCTTATAAATTTAAAGCGTTCGAAATACATCAATTCCCTAGTACTAATTTAAAAAAAACTGTAACTACGACGTAGTTGAACCCCTTAACTACACCGTAGTTGATCTGGGAATTTATGGGTTATTTTTCACTCATGTAACTACGGCGTAGTTCCACCTATGAACTACGGCGTAGTTGAAACCCGCAAATTTTTAATTATCATTAAAACAAGTTAGAAATTTACAAAACCATGTATATTTAGTAATTAATTTTTGTGGGTGTATTCGCTCGAAACCCTCACGACACTTCACTCGTCCACTCGGTCCACCGAGTGGTTTAAAAGGCTTGTTGCATACGCTAAATGCAACCGCGATTCCTACGAAATTGAGTTAGTTTTCCATATTTTGTAATTATGATAATGCTTTAGGTTTGTTAAGTGATTTCAGGGACACAAGGTTGCTCACAATTTTCAAAGCCAGGAGCCCATGTCATATAGCTCCGGTTATGCAAAGCAATACTCATGGGAGTCTTCTGTTTTAATTCTACTCTCATTTTTAAATTTCATTTTATTAGAATGTACAATAGGGACATTGTACAAACCAAGTGGGAGGATGAGAAGATAGGAGTAGAATTACCACTTGACCTATATTTGCCTTCTATTTTCTAGTTTATTTTGAAATTTTTTGCCATTTTTGATTTTTTTTGACATTTTATTCAAAATCAAAACTAGAATAGATCTTTGCCGAGTATAAATTACCCTTTATTTCCATTGCCGAGGTTTGCCTGATATTCCATTTTCATATATTGATACATAAATCCACCAAATATGAGTGTGTCGGTAGTATTGTAGACTTTAGAACTTGGCATGTACATCATTTCGAGACCTAATTGAGTGATAGGGATAAATAATTCAAATAAGCCCATATGTGTATTGTTGTGTGCGTTTATCGACTTGTTACACTGACTTGTCGACCTCCCATGATAAAACCCCTTTGTTGCATTCATTTTAGTGCAAGATACCCCTAGAATAACCTGTTGAGCCATTCCGTGTTTAAAACCCGCAAATTGTTTATGTTTCGTATCGCCATTACACCTTAGTCTATCGTATAGTCTATAAATCCACCGTTGAGGAGTTACTGGCTACTTGAATTCCTTGGTTTAGGTGAATGGGTTCGAGAATCACGCTTATATGGAAGACCTATCATTGAAAACCCCCTGTATCACCAATACTTTCGATACTGCTTATCTCAAGTGGGGGATGTTTATCATTGTTATTTGCTACAGAAATTGTATTATGTATTGTTATTATAAGAAAATAGTTATAGTATTTCATTACACTTCTGTAGCAGTATTATTATTTAGAGTTGGTTATCAAATTAAACCAATCTTCGTCCGATGTGTATTGAAGACTTTGAGTTGGTACGTTTATAAACCAACCACTTCACTGAAGGTTGGGCTAGTTTGCTTCTGCTTCATCATATTGCAGACTCATTATATCTATATCACCGAGACTAGCCCATTATTATTGATGATCATATTTTCAGACTTTGAAGTTCAAGCTAACAGAAGGATAGTACCTAGTGATGACGAAATCGTAGATTGTAGACTATTTGTTTTGTGTCTATTTTATTAACACCAATTATATGTGCATCACATGTCTTATCCTGCCTTTTAAATGATTTTAGCCTTTACCTTGCTCGAGTTAAGGAATGAGCAATCACATGTGTCTCGTTTATGGATTTGGATGAGCATGTGTGGTTTTGTCGCCTTTTCTGGAACATTGATATCTATTAAGATCTTTCACTTTTTTAAGCCTGTGTGTGTCACCCATGTTGCCTTTAAGAGCTATTTAGACTTTAACTCTAGTTGGTGTAGTTTTATGTAATTTCTAAGCTTTTAATAGAATACATGCAATGACAGTGCAATTGAGTGATCACCCCAAAATGAGACACTTAGACCAGCGAGAGTTGAGTGATTTTGATCCCCTTTTTGTGAGGTGTTTGGCTTTGGTATTTCTAGCATAGGTAATTTATAAATTCATATCTCCCGAGTTAAATTGGGGGATATATTTTTAGGAATTATTTTAACAGGTCTACTTGAGGGAAAGTAGAAGTCAAGTGGGGGAATATTTGATAACATCAAATACTTAATACCTTTTTGTATCAAAATCCCTCGTATAACGTTCATAATTGCTCATTTGTGGTTACAATATATACTTAATCACTTTATATTTCATTTTCAAGAAAATATGGATGTTGGAGCGGAAAGACACAAGAATTGGACAAGAAAAAGGATGAAGTTATGCTGCCAAATCACAACTACGTCGTAGTTACTATAACAACTCAAGAATTTTCATTAAATGCAAAACCTATTTTACTATTATCACAATTCTACGGGGAAATTTTTCGCTTTATTACATTACTTATATATCTCAGTATGTCATAACTAAAGTAGACGAGCTCACGCAACCTATCTATGACAATCCTATGTCAAGCAAACATCATAACATGTCAAGTCAATATCATAATATCATTATTACAAAGTACATTATTCCTATAATGTACCATTCACAACGTTATATCTAAACGGGCTTTAAACCGTTATCGTATGCCTCTAAAACCCTAATTTCATGAAGGGTTAATATCTAAAGTGAATGCACAAGCTACTAAAGCATATGTACAAGCAATATAAGATCTCATTTGAAATATAAAATCCCTTCAACTCAAAGTACAAATCTCTAAAAGCTCAATGTACAAGTCATTAAGCATGATCTCTAAAATAGCCGTTTTACCTCCGTTTTCATTCTAATTTCTTCACCACCACTTAAGCAAGCTACTACACTCATTTTACAAGGTGTAAACCCTAATTATTCAATTCATAAGCTTTCATACATCTTTTTATACTCAAAACCCTAATTCAAAACCCTAAACCCAAAAACCGAGCTAGTTTCTCATCACTTAAATCAAGGGAGAGATCATTTACCTTATTTATTGTATTATTCATTCATCAACAGATTTGTAAGAACAATATGTTTTCTCAATTCATAAGTTCTTCATTTATTTCTTGTGTAATCTGTAGCATGAGTGGCTAAGCATTTCAAGTACTAGCCTTGTTATGATTTTATTATGATTTTGATATAAGTATCCTGTTGAATCATCGTTTATAGGATATCCTAATTGCCTATTGCATGATTATCGAGATTTGGTAGTATTGATGCTAGTGTAGATCCTGTTAGACCTTTTAGTAGGCTGACCAGTATAATTAAGGGTTAACCAGGTACTAAGGATAGGTTGGCAACTATCCATAGTGTAAGAACTGTCCATATCTTTACCTACAGTATGATAGGTACTTATAAACTTTGGGAAAACTCTTCCAAGAGAGTTTTACAGCCATGATGTGGGATTATTGGCACCAAATAGGTCATTAGGATAGTTAGGGGTTAACCACTGTAGACTAGATGCTCACCCTTTGTGAACAACGGGGACCTGAGATCGTAAGATACATAGGACAGGTTAAATGCTCAATTGACCCTGTTGATATTAGAACCACTGTAAACGACGAGTAGACATTTCACTAGGAAACGCTAATCTTAACTATAACAAATGATTAACTAGGCTAGTAATCTCTTCTCCCTGACTAATTCTCGTAATTTCAAATTCGTGTTTAATTCTGTTTAATTATATTCCAACAAATTCAAAATCAATCTGTGACCAATTCAAATTGCAACTTATACACTTAGCTATTGGGACGACCTCATATTTACCAATCCTACACTACACACGATCGGGTTCTCTGCCCGTTAGTGCGTTGTAGACCATAGGTAATCGAGTTTTATAAATTTAAAACTTGGTAAAATTAATTTCAAAAGAAATCACGCATGATTTTGAAATTCTATATTTAGCGTGTGTTGTTGTTGTTGGTGTTGTTGAAATTGTAGAAGTTGCTCGGGAGTCGGGGGGAACCCGAAAAGGAAATCGGATGGTGTCGAAGGGTTTGACGAAGAAGATGAGTTGGGGTTCATCACGTCGAGGAGGTTCAAGAAGCTCTCGTTTGGAAATCCCGACATAATTTTTTTTGATAGTGAAAGTATATAAAAACTTGTGTTTGAGATCTGAATGGGTGTAAAAAATGTATGTGTAAATGGATATTTATATTGTGTTGTATGGGGTTTTTTAAAAGTTATTTTTTTTAAAACTAGCCGTTATTAGCCGTTGTATTTGAAAAAATTGTTTTTTTTAATTTTGGTGTTACGCTGCACGTTGGTGCAGCAACTCCCGGCTTAACACCGTTGGCCAAAGGGGGGGGGGATCATAACCCCCGGAAACGACATGCCATGTGGGCATAACGTCGGTCGGGGCGTTATGGTACCGTGGGCTAAGTTCTACATGATATCTTTATGAAGTGTGTATGGTTAATTTTAAATCTAAAATTTTTAAAATTTAAGTAATGTATTTTACTTAAAACACTATTTAATACCTCTTAAACTGTCAACTTGGTTTATAAATGGCAACTTATAATCACGTTTCATGAATCTTGCAACTTTTAAAACGCACACGTTTTTTCAGTTTTACCACAATAAAATCGCGTTGTTTTGCACGGATACCTTTCTATTATTTCAAAATTGCATACATCATTAATCATTAATGTATGCACAAAAATTATTTTCTTATTAATATATTACACATTCACGGACAAATCCACTGTCGTTTTGACAGTGGATCTACAGTGCTACAGTAACGGGCTCCCATTTTGGGCCAGCCCGATTTTGGTTTTTTTTTTTAAATTATTTTGTTTTTGTTTTTTTTTTAAATTTGTATGCACAAAGTAGGAGGGAAAAAAAATATTACAAAAGTTCCGATTTATTCAGATAAAAAAATACCCGCGGAAACATCTTCGATACCTAATAACTTTAAAATAATCGATATGGTCACAAACGTACAACCCATTATATTAAAAAAAACTCATATAGCAAAAAAAAACACTTTAAACATGAGGCCCAACACATAAGCCATATAAAAAAATTATTACTAATATACACATTTGTCGACAAACTAGCCTAAAATTCGCATAAAATGTGGCCCAAAGTAAAAAAAAACTAGCACAAATTAGCCTGAAATCTGGCACAAAGTAAAAAAAATACAAAACGGTCCCTCAACTTTTAACTATTTACGATTTTCTTACACAAAAATTCCCGTAAAAAAATTTACAAAACCGTCCAAAAAAAAGAAAATATTCGGGAAAATATTAGCCCGTCCCAACGCAAAATTTTTTTTCCCCGAATCATACAAAAAAAGAAAATATTAAAAATTAGCCCCGCATAACGCATCGCCAAAAAAAAACCCCCCGAAACGTAAAAAAAATTATTCGGAAAAAAATTAACCCCGCCGCAACGCGCGGGTTCATTTGCTTGTTACCCCTAATATTTGTGGCTATATATTGTGGATGGCTGCACCCTTTTGGAGGATTCTATTTCTTTTCTTTTTCTTTTTTTTCGTTCCAGCAAAAAAAAAGTAGAGTAGGAATTGTTTTTTTTTAGAATGTTAGTTTTTAGCTTATTATCCTTTTGTAACTTTTAGTTGTAGCTTATTTCTCTTTTGTACTCAGCTTATTTAGACTAATTGTCCAGCTTATTTCGTTTTTTTTATTAGCAGCTTATTTGTAACTCTTTTGCTTATTAATGAAATGAAAGATGCTTGAGGTTTGTGGGTTTATCACTTGAGATATTCCTATTTTCTTTTCTTTTTGGTTTAATTTTTTAGCTTATCAAATAAGTTGTTCATCAGCTTGTTTTGCTGAGCTTATTCTCAGATCTCGAATAAGTTTTTGTAGCTTATTCGATTGAGAGTTAAGCCATATCTTCATAGTAGCTTATTCCTTTTCTATTCCTTTTCTTTCTTTCTTTTACTCTCGAATAAGCTGTAGCTATTTGCTTATTTTGGGTCTTGTTTCTCTTCTAGCTTAATAGATTTGAATAAGTTGTTCCTTAGCTTATTCGATCTCATATCTAAGCTCAAATCATTCAAATAAGCCGAGGCTTAATCATTTCTCTTTTCCTAGCTTTTCGTTTTACACTTTTAGCTTATTAGCTTATTTCATAAGCTCGTTTCAAATCTAAATAGAGCAAGTCCTTGTGCTTCTTCTCACGGCTTATTTACATAAGCTTGGATACTCTTTAGATTTGGAAAGCTTATAAATAAGCTTGGTTCGTTTTAGCTTATTTTTCAACTAGTTACCTTAAATTACTTTTAGCTTATTTTTACTATCTAATAGCTTATTTTCTAGAAACCATAGCTTTTCAAATCGTCTTAATAACTTATTTGTTAAACCGTAGCTAAGATCTAGTTTGAAATCGTTTTTCTCTAGCTTATTTCCTTGTAGTGGCTAATTATCTAGTAAAAAAAAAGTTTTCTAAAGTGGCTTAAACCCTTTCGTAGCTTATTACTCATTTAGCTTGTCTCGTAGCTTAGTTAGTTTTCTAATCTCA
>BQNB010160692.1:4441-14770 GCA_026074375.1 Tanacetum coccineum
AAAAAAAAACCACGCATGAAACAAGAAAAATGTAGATCAAACCTTAGCCAATTTAGTATCCGATCTTGATCTTTAGGATGATTGACACCTGATACACCTAAACAAACAGCTTTAACAGCAGACTGTTTTGCTCCTGAGTTTAAAAGGGCTTCCATCATTACTTGCTTCAACGTATCCCGGGCTAATGTTTCTGTGATATTTAATAATTAGAATCAGATAATAAATCTACCAAAATGTAATGCAAAAGATAGTGTTTCTATAGCTTCAAATTATAATAATCACTTCCATTCTAGTGGGTATTAGAAAATTTTGATTAGTGACTTAAGGACATCTACATATATTACTAAGGGGTTGTTTACTTTTCTCTTAATGGGGAGAATTGTGGACCCAAAACACTTACTGTCTCTTAATTGAGAGACTCATTAAAGTTTCTCTCTCCCCTATAAGAGGCTAATTAAGACCCTTATATCTAAACCACTTAGAAGGTGTTTGTTTCGGCTTATATGCGGGCTTATGAGCTTATTTGATTTTGAATTATATTTCATAAGCCCCAATTTTCTGGCTTATTTTGAGATTTATGGGCTTATATAAGTTTATCATATCATAATAAACTTATATAAGCCCACAAGTATCAATATAAGCCGAAAAATTGGGGGTTATGAAATATAATCCGAAATCAAATAAGCTCATAAGCACACATATAAGCCAAAACAAACACCCCCTCAATTTAGTAAACAACTCCTAAGCCTATGCTGCAGCATGTAGTCTGTATGAAACTTGCTATTTGATCCCAATGTTAATTGAAATAATTAGTTTGATAACGAGGGGAGGACTTTTGCAACTGCAGTATATGTTGGAACCTATGAGGAGGTTGGAAATTTTCGTTGTCCCACATAGATGTAGAAGTGAATAATGAGTGAGTTTGTAAGTGTTAATCTAAATCTAGCTTAAGTGTTTGAGAGGTATGGTGGGGGATCTAAGTAGGTGTGTCGGTGATAAAGGCCTACGTGATTAAAACCCATATAACTGTCCACCATGTTAATGACTTTTAGGAGTGTGATCATTGTCTTAACCGATCACTTAGATCATGATCTCAACCTACTTGTACTCAGCTATTAAGGGTTATTCTATCTACTACTAATGGCATTTCGTTACAATGGTCATTTCCGACACACAACATTGTGCCTGTATCGAATACAGGTTTAAATAGTTGCTGCAATTTCCCAAGTTTCACGCTTACTTTACAGTCACTAGTCGGGTGATCCTTAACAAACAAGTAGTGTGTTAACTTGTATAATTAGTATTGTTACGCTTCGAATCCCGTCGTCATTGTGATCATAATCAAAGTGTGTCTAACAATATTCAACAATAACAAATAATCCCCTACAAGTATTATTGGCAACATTATTATTGAGTTAAGAAAGAAAATAGTACCTCCGACACTGTTGTGATTAGAACAACCGGCAACAGCACGACCAAGAACAGGAGGAGGAACATCATTGGAAAGAGTAAAACGAAGAGGGATACAGACACAAATAGTTGATGTGGTCCCACCATCTAAACCCAACACCACTGCTTCTTCTTCTTCTTCTTCTTCTTCTTCTTCTTTATCATCATTATCGTATTCTGACCCCATTTTCTTTTCTTGTAACTTTCACCGGGAATTAATTAATTAATTAATGGACTTTGTTTTGTTTTGTGTAATGGAATGGGGGGTTTTTGACTAGTAGTGTGTGTAAGGGGAGGAGGTTAATTTGTTTTTTTAATGTAGTGACGTAAGCAACAGAGATTAGCCGCTACGTGTTGCTACGGAGCATTTTATTTACCGCCTATAACTAATACTCTGCAAGTGCATTTATTACTGTTTTTTATTTTTTACTTTTTAATAAAATAATACTTTTACTCTTAACTAATTAATTAAAGTCTTATTTAAAGTATATAATAATAATTTAAAACAATGATAATATAGTAAACTTGATCAAACATCTCTATCTATTTTTAGCAGTATTTAAAAGGGTGCGTCATGGCGGCGCCAAGACGCGAGGCCCGGCGTCTACTTTACAAAATAGATCAAGGCGTCGACTCTAGGCGTGGCGTGAGTTGAGGCGTGAAAAGACGGGCAAAAGCGTAAGGCGTGACGAATTTTTTTGAAGTGTTTTGAGGATTTTCTAATATTTGAGATTTGGACTTGGATTTACTAATATTATGAATTGAGGTTTGAATTTAAAAATATTCACCACTCATATAATTATAAAATATGATACTATAAATCTATAAATCTATAAATATTTTTTGCCGTCTTAAAAACACCATGTCGCCACGTCTCACGTTAAAGCTTGAGGCTTGGCTATGCCGCCACGCCACACCTCACGCTATTTATAACCTTGATTTTTAGTAGTAGACAGTTAAATTAAGACATACTAAAAAGGAAATGTGTACTATTAATTTGAGACAGATGTAGTAATTTTTTATTGATACTTTTTTACATTTTGAAACATAAGACGAAGACACAACAAACAAACACCGAAAACTGTTTCAAAATTCATTATCAAAATCACAACAAGAGAAACATGTACTATCTATTAAAAAAATAGGGTAAACTGAAAAAAATGTGTTTATGGTTGGTTCAAAATTCAAGTATTGTTCCCATTAAATTTTTTACGCACTGCGTGTTCCTCATAACACTGTTTCCATGCATTGCGTGTTCCTGTCAGTAACGCTTGTCGGTTTGACCCTTTAAATTTGGTCAAAATCCTGCGAAATGACAACAGTACCCTCTTCTTCTTCCTTAGTTTGTTTTCTTATTGAATTTTCAATTAATTTTAGATCAAAAATCAAGAACACATACCTAGAATTTTCTGTTAACAAATAATCAAAATGTAAGTCTATGAATAGCATCACATGTTCATATGTGATTTAGGGATCCACGTTGGTATCAATGCACAAAGGTATAAACACCCACATTTCATTAAATTTTTCATTTTCATAAACTAATCTTGGCGTGCGTTACTTGAAGAAAAATCATCAATATCTTGTGTGTTAGATTCTTTTTGTTAAACCTATTTTGGCCTTTAAGGCTATTGAACCACCATTTAAATCCATCCCCAAAGCCATTGAAGTAAGAAATAGAAATTGTTTAGATTAAAATGTTCAAGTTTATAAATAAATGTAAACCTAAAATTGTCGGTTGTCACAACCATGGAGCGAACGGTGTCAAGGTAGAGGTAGGGTTCTCGGTGAGCAATGATACCCGCGACATGGGCGTATTTATTACTTAATACATGGGTGGAAGACATGACAATTGACAAGTTCTTCGTCGTCAACAGGTGAGCCGAGATCAGTCAACAACATGGCAATAGATTTGATACGTCCAAAGTATGCATCAACAGACATGTCACCCATATGCAAGGTCATCAATTCCCCTCGCAATGCTATGGTTTTGGTTCGCTTGTTGTTGTGAAATACCTGCTCGAGAAAGTCTCATGCCTCTTTGGAAGATTTGGGGTTTGCTTTAACGAGACGAGCAACAAGAACATCCGAGCACGTGAGAAAGATCTAAGATTTTACTACTTTGTCAACTTTAAGCCATTCAGGGGTCCGTGGGATAACACCAGTCTTGATTGATGCAGTTTTGGGTTTAATGTGATCAAGGAGTTTGAGTTCGTCACAATGGTTCGTGAATAAATAACACCAAGAGGAGTAGTTTACTTTTCGATGTCAAGTTTGACAGGTATAAGGGTGGTGATGTGTGGAATAGTGTACAATTTGTCGGCTTGGGATACGGGTGGTGTTGGTGGTGTGACCATGATGATAGTGATATCTTATATTGGTATAGCAGAAGTGATGAACAAGGGGATCGAGCAAAACAAAACTAAAAATGTTTGGTGCGACAAATTTGGATGGCAGTGACATAGTTTATGTTTTAGGGTTTTGGAGGGCAGTTTGGGTATAGCTATGATACCATGTCAAACTGTATTATTCCCATAACTCTATTAGATTGGTAAATCACCTTGATTGTATTAATCAATCAAAGATAATATATAGATACAATAGATGGTTCTATAAGTGGGCTAAGCCTTCTATATACTAAACAAGCCCATATGACTTAATTACAAATAATATACGACTAATACTCCCCCGTTGTTTGAGCGGGAGGTTGCCAAAAACTTAAACTGGTACGAAACTCCTCAAAAAGAGCTGAGGGTAGACCCTTAGTGAATATATCTGCATACTGATAGCGAGAAGGCACATGCAGCACATGAACCTGCCCTTTAACAACCATGTCACGAACAAAATGAATATCGATCTCTATATGCTTTGTCCGTTGATGTTGAACCGGATTGGCAGATAAGTAAACAGCATTGACGTTGTCACAGTTAAAAAGAGTAGCAGATAACAGAGGGGTGTGTAATGCTCGGAGTAAGTTTCGGATCCAGGAATCCTCCGCAACCGCATTAGCGACCCCCCGGTACTCAGCCTCAACACTTGATTGTGAAAGAACTTGAGGTACCTAAGTTGCCAAAATCCCAAACTAGTACTAGAACCATCTTGTTTTAGCACTAGAATCACCTTGTTCTAGGCTGCAGGGATCATTCTTGCCGTAATTGAAAAGTTATATGTAGAGGCTGAAATTACTATTATACCCCTAGGCTTAGATATAAATCTTACTCATAAAAACACGTGTCTATGTGTGTGTTCATGGAGGGAAGAGCTAGAAAACCTAATGATGAAGAAATTATCATTTTTTGATGATTCAAGATGATTCTTGAGATGTTGGTACTAGATATATGATGCTACAAGCTTTCCTAAATAATCTCCATTAAAGGTATGAGTTTAATTCAAGTTGAGATTTCATAATCATGGTGGAAATTGAGGCTTTTATTTAAAAAGTATGTTAATGAAGAAATTAGTCATATTTATCATATTAAGCACATGATTTATGATCATTGACCATGTTAAGTATGTTTTCGGATTAGATAATGATTAAAATTCATAAATAATGAAGTTGTGAAGTGTTTGTTTAGAAAATTAAGCTAATCCATGGTTTTTGACGAAGTTCATGCTTTTTGATAATCAATAAAGGGGTGTTTGGCTAAGGCTTATTATGGTGCCTAAACATGTGATTTTGGCTTAAGGCCTAAAGAAAAATGATTTAGACATGTCCGATATAAGTTTGGTAAAGTTTTGGGTAATTTATCTTGGGTTTTGGGTCGTTTTGGTGATGTTCCAAAACGGGGAAGCAAGGTACGCAGAAATTTATACCGACTTTGAAATGAAACGCCTAATTTTTTTTTACCATGAACTCATAAAAACTCATTTCAGTTATAATATATAACATGTATGAATCTGTGAACGTTATTAAAATAAGCGGAAGCGACACTTTTACATGTAAACGGGCTTATTCCAAACGCCCCTTTGAAAATCGTAACTATGAAAGTTACATGACTTGTACTATAAAAACTTGTTATTGACAATGACTTGCTTTGGGGCATTCCAAACTGATAACAAATGATGGAAATGAGAAGCTCGTTACCTAACCCGCGAGCTACACCATTTCGACCCATTATGCCATATTTAGCATGTACGTAGTCTCATCTTGCATACCTACAAAACATGAAACTCAGAACGGTAAGTCTATAAGACTTAGTGAGATAACGGAAGCTGAACTGAATCATAAACTGAAACATAAGCATGATATTTCCTACATAAGTCCTGTGTCCATCTTGAACGGCTATGATACATGGCTACATGAATATACCCGGTGTCAAACCGGGTTTAACTTGTTACATGATGTGAATTCGTAAATATCTATTCTGGCTAAATGCTTATAGCACATTTCTGTCTGAATGATTCTGAGGCTATTTTTGCACTGATTTTTAACTAAATAATAATGCTATATTTCGAACGATTATTGGCTGAATTAAAACTACACATCGTAATGTTTTCCTGAAGCTGAAGCTAAATTCTAATACTCGCAGTCTAACTGATATTAAAGCTATGTCTTATACTTACTATAGAAACTGCATGAATAAGGCATGATGCTCAACAAGTACATATAATACTCTTTTGACTACCTGAAACATATTACTAATTAAATACATAAGCAATATACTAACTGGGTGCATGAGTACGATACTGAGTACATACAACATAATATTGGGTACATAATCATAATGTTGAGTGTATATGGCAAGATATTGCCTGAGTGCATAAAACACAGTACTAGCTGAGTGTATAAGCACATATTGACTAAGTACTTATATACTGGCTAAGCGCATAAGCACTATACTAACTGTGTGCATAAGCACATAGTGACTGAGTACTTATAGTACTATACTGGCTGAGCTAAATATCGAGGCTTGACTTTAACATGATATTAAGCTGAATTAGATATTGAAACTATACTTAACCCAATGCTAAATCTAAACTAAGGCATAATTTTGAAACTAAAATAAGGAAGAATAGTACATAATAGTGAAGCTGAGCTATGACATAATATAAGTATGACTACACAGGTCCGCATGATATTGAGTATGACCACACGGGTCCACATGATACTGAATATGACAACATGCGTCAACATGATACTGAATATGACCACATGGGTCAACATGATACTGAGTATGACCACACGGGTCAAGATGATACTGAATATGATAACATGCGTCAACATGATATTGAATATGACCACACGGGTCAACATGATACTGAGTATGACAACATGGGTCTATGTGATACTGAATATGACAACATGTGTCAACATAATACTGAATATGACCACATGGGTCAACATGATACTAAATATGATAACATGGCTCAACATGATACTCAATATGATAACATGGGTCAAAAGATACTAAATATGACCACACGGGTCAACATGATACTAAATATGATAACATAGGTCAACATGATACTTAATATGATAACATGGATCAAAAGATACTAAATATGACCACACGGGTTAACATGATACTCAAAATGGCCATACGGGTCGACATGATACTAATTATGACCACACGGGTCAATATGATACTAAATATAATAACATGGGTCAACATGATACTCAATATGATAACATGGGTCAAAAGATACTAAATATGACCACACGGGTCAACATGATACTAAATATGATAACATGGGTCAACATGATACTCAATATGATAACATGGGTCAAAAGATACTAAATATGACCACACGGGTCAACATGATACTCAATATGGCCACACGGGTCGACATGATACTGATTATGACCACACGGGTCAACATGATACTAAATATGATAACATGGGTCAACATGATACTCAATATGATAACATGGGTCAAAAGATACTAAATATGACCACACGGGTCAACATGATACTCAATATGGCCACACGGGTCGACATGATACTGATTATGACCACACGGGTCAACATGATACTAAATATGATAACATAGGTCAACATGATACTCAATATGATAACATGGGTCAAAAGATACTAAATATGACCACGCGGGTCAACATGATACTCAATATAGCCACACGGGTCGAAATGATACTTGACTTGCATGTTTGTGAATACATCTTGCGTATTACTCGTGACATAATAAGACATATAGATATACTAAGCACGCTTATTCTACTACCATCTTGCACTAAACATGAAATGCTCCTATATACGGAGCTAAATTAAACCGTTACCCACCTCGGTTGGCTTACGAATTCCTCGGGCATTCCTTGACTTCCGAGATCACCTAAAAACATAAACATGTCATTCTATAGTCATTAGAACTTGCTATAATGTCCGTGCACATGATCTACATCATTTTTGCTAACTTTTTACGAAATGAATGTTTGCTGATTTTTGGACAGTCTGCTGTAACTTGTTGTTTTGACCCACATAAACTTTGAATCAGAACTTAAGGGCAAATTCAATAGAAATTAGACTCGTTTGGCTTTTCGAAAACGTATGGCACGCTCCAAACAGATCTACGTTTATTTTTTACGATTTTCAAAGTTGACACAATTTTCTACAACACTTGCTGACCCGTTTTTAAACATGTCCAAAACGACCAAAACCCGACCTTAAACTATACTTGTCATTTTCAAACTGCTACCATAGCTTGTTAACCATCTTCAGATCATTTTTCATCAGGTCTATATCTATTAGAACTAATTTAAGCAATATTTTCTTCATATGCCAAACACCCTTTTAAAATTAAAACTAAACATCAAAATCATCTTTAACATGTTTTCGCCATAGGTTTTTAACCATAAACACCATAACTACCATAGCATGATTAAACCTAATTCAAAATCATGCCAAAAACATCCATGATCATCAAACACGTGTCTAACTTTATAAGCATGCCTAATTTCACCCATAACACCTTTAATAAGCAAAACTCCTAAAATTCTATCATGAACATGAAATCAAACCTTAAATTGAATACCTACCTTGATTAAAGACATGTTAAGGAAGCATACTACATCTTGAATTTAGCATGATTATCATCAAAAACCTCCCAAAATGATCATATAAAGCTTTTTTCATGCTTAGGTTTCTTAGCTCTTTTCCCTCTAAAAAAACACACATACACGTGTGATGATGAGATGATTTATGGACTTTTATTGTTATTAGGACATAGGGCAATTCTGTAAATTCAGTCCTCTAAATATAACTTTGCACCGTTAGTCCCTGTCGTTAAGTCCTTTGTACCGTTAGTCCTTTTTCATTAACTATTTGTATTCTAAATCATTATTTATGATAAACACTAACGGAGAGACTTAGCTAATACTCTAAAATCAATATAATACATATTTTAAAGAAACCATAAAAATTAGGGTGTTACAAATCTCCCTCTCTTATTCCGTTCGTGTCCTCACGAACTATCTTGGGCTGACTATCTGGGCATGTATTACGTCTGGGCACTAAGTCTTCCCCACTTAGATTGTACTTATCTATATCGATTATGATATTTTGATTGTTCTGTCTAACGATAAGTCTTGTCATAATATCTTCTGAACTTACTTGGTACTGGTTATTCTGAGTCATCTAAGATTTTTGAAATTTACTACATGTTGAATGCCTAATTCTAGGTAAAGGCATTTCTTAATCATTTATGTTCCCTTATGTTCTGGTTGTTCAATTTTACTAAATTTCTGAATACTAAATTTCTAGTTACTTAATCTGGACACTGAGACTGATAGAAAATATGATTACCCCATTCGTGCATACTTAATTTATTCTGTTTCTAACTAAATTATCATTCTATCTTTCTGAATTCGGTCTCATCGACCTTCATTGTTCTAGAAACTCCTCCAGACATCCTATGATCAAATTAAATCCATGTTACATGATGTAACTATTATCACGTTGGTCAGACATCATAATACTCGCATCACTTAAATGTGTCTTTATTGCCATCATACTCTACCTCGATTCATTTTAGTAATACTATCAGCTTAGAATCATGCTCTGCTATCATGCTAATCTGTCGCTAACTATGTACTTTTGTTCATGCATTCTGTTACTAATCGCATACTCGTGTGATAACATGAGTGCTGATTATAGCATACTATGCATGTTAAGTCTGGTTCTGACATTCTGCACTTCTTAACATGATATTCTGTTGCTTTATTTTTGTCATTTGACAGTCTAACATGTATTACACATGATTTCTGATTTCTATCATATATCGGGTAACTAAGCATAGTCTAATAATGCACTTAACCTTGTGCATCTAACTCTGTTTCGCTTACTGGGCGATTATTTCGCTACTGGTCATGACATGATATATGCTATAACTAACTCTGATTCATTCTGGCTACATTTTTCATCCTGCTATCATGGAATTTTTAATCATAGATTACTACTTTCAAGGCATTCTAATTTGCTAAACATGATTTTGATTCATTTCTATACCATAATATTCCTGGATACTAATTCAAATATGAACATACTTATGAATTTTAAACATATTAAAATACATTATTATAATGCGACATATAAACATTTAACACATGCGTAAACTTCCCGATATATCTCATGATCTCTATAACTTCATGCCATATCATGTGAATATTATCACGTTGATCAGGCGTCATAATAGTCACACCATATAATCACGAACTCATTGTTATCATAATCTACCCTAAGTTACGGAACTAAAATGTATCATCTACATGCACATAATTTGATCTGAATGTTGACTAGTGCAGCTACACTGATAATGCATGGAAATTCTATATGCTTTCTATATCGTGGATATCTGATTCATGATCTAAATCTGATTCATGATCTAAATCCTTATCTGATATCTGAAAACATGCTATGCACTACATGA
>BQNB010160693.1:0-14770 GCA_026074375.1 Tanacetum coccineum
GTTTTTGGTATAGTTTTCTTAGTTCTTATATTTTAGTCACTTAGGACTTATAAAAGTCAAAAAGATCATTTTAGGATTAAAATTGGATAACTTAGGGTTTTAGGACACGTTTTAGGATTCCCGCTTGGGTTTTTTAGTTTAAATTTGTGTTGCTTTGATCGTTTTTAGTGTAGATTGCATTAATTTTCCAGTAGAATTAGAAATACAATCCCAAAATTGTGCCATTCAAGCATCAAGTATCAAACCGACAAACGATTTTCTATTGCATTCCTCGTTGGGGATAACGACCCGGGAATATCACATACTTCCCGGTTTCTACATTGAGATTTTTTATTCTTATTATATATTTATATATTTATTATATTTAATATATATAAAGGGTTGAGTTTCTCAGTGTCAGTATGTGATTGGTATTGGAAGAGAAAAGATGTAACCCAATGGGACTGGGTAGAGATGGACGTGGTTTTGACTTACGTTGAGATTTTAACTTGTAAAGTTCTGTAAAACTTCAGTTTTATGAATGTAAATTATAAAGTGTATGATCTTGTATCTTGTGCGATGAATGATATCGTCGCATCTCGTGTTTCCGCCATTGACAGGGTGTGACACCCAAACTTGAAAACGATCTTCAAAGAACCCTTAACCGTCAACCCACTGCTCCTTCTTGTTGCCATTCAACTTGGTAACCCAAAAAAACAGCCTTTCTGCTTCTTCCAGATATAATCACCAAAACCTTCACGAATTCATCCTAACTTCCAGAACTTCGAACCAAGATATTGATACCAATTGTAGGACTCGACAACCTACAACCTAGAATGTTTGATTGTGAAAACCGAATCTTTGAAAAAATTAACACACTTTTATAGCTTATTACTCGAAAAACTAGTAAATAAGATACAAAATGGTTTAACCAAACGTTTTTATTAAACCTTAAAAGAATAACGCATAAGACCCCCCCCCCCCCCCCACCCCTTTTTTACAAACTTGAGGTTGACAAAAACAAACTACATATATGAGACCAAATTCGGTTGTGACTCTTAGAAAAAAGAAAAGACACGTTTACTTGCACTAAAAGACATGGATTCGTCGCAAAAGGTCCAAAAACTCATCGCTAATAGTTTTTGCGATGGCATGTCGTCGCCAATGCGTCGTCGCCCTTGATCCTTCGCTAAAACTTTTGGCGACGAAAGTCAACACCTTTAGCGACTAAACCTGGGACGATAAGAATTCTAATTCAACAATTGACCGGTGTCGAGCCCGTAACCCTTTAGTGACGACAAGCGTCGTCGCTAAAGGTAATTTCAAAATCAAATAAGAAATCAAGTATTTAAATCATTAATTAATAATAAAAGTTATAATTTATCAAAATGATAATATTTATCGGTTGGGGACCACACTTATAGCGATGACATGTGTTGTCGCTAAAGGTATAAATGATACCTACTTTTAACAACGATGTGTGTCGTCGCTAAAACTAGCTAAGGCAATAGAAAAGTAGGAGAAAATTGTAGCATTTTCATATTTTCTCGAGAAAAATCTTCCAAATCTCAACTTGGAAATCACCCAAAACATTGATACGAAATTATTAAAATTCATCAGTCCATTTATTCATACTTAAACAACCAAACGAAGTCATAGTTTTCGAAAATAACGATATAAGCTAGTATATTAATATGTGCATACAAATAACAAAACGATGTCCATACAAATACGAATCACAACCCTACTCATACTCATCATCATAATTATCATCATAATCACCACTACCATTACCATATTCATCATCACCTATTATCTTGCTATGTCCGAGAGCAAAGGCTCGGGTGTAATAATTATGGCTCGAAGGAAAAACATAGGGAGTAGGATAATACATTTGAGCTGGGAACTATGGGGCAGGAGGACAATACATTTACGGAGGGGTATAGTGTAAAGAAGAACCTACTTGTGCTTTTTGGCAGTTAAAGTAAGCCAAAAAGTCGCTAAATGTGTTTTAGGTACTTGCATGTGCTTGTCTAGCCTTCTCAACTTCTAATATCGCCTTTTTTTGTTCCTCCTGATGTTGCCTTATCATCTCATCCACTTCTTCCTCGGTGTATCATCGTAGGCTAGGTCGTGAGCTCGTGTCAGATCGAGCCCACACCAGATAACCTTTTGCCCCTACCAGTTATATAATATCTTGCCTGTATTTCATTAGTGTTTGTGAAGTTTAATAAAAAAATGTTTATAATGACGAAAGGGTGTTTGCTGATTGGTGCAACAGTTACCAAATTTCCCTTAATGCATCATTAGGGGTGTTTGGTAATTGCTGCAACAATTACCAAACACCCATGTTGTAGCATCAAGGGTATTTGGTAAGTGTTGCACAAATTACCAAACACCCCTCATGATGCATCAAGGAGTGTTCGGTAATTAGTGCATCGTTAATATTGGTCAGGATACATGATGAGTACATGTGTTAGGAAAAAACTACTTACACAGTTTGTCTAGGAAATCTAAAACTCAAAGCGGCCGCTACGAGAATGAATACGCTTGTAATGCTTGATAAGGTCCTCATAACGCTGGTTTTGAACGAACTATATATAAACAATATAAAACAAATTTAGAAAGACACATCAAACACCTGTAAAATATTATTAAATATATAAATTATAAATTGTCTTACATATTTGCGTAGTCTAGCAGTGATAACATCAAATATTTAATACTTTTTAGTAGCAAAATACCCCTTATATTACCTGCAAATGTTTTACTAATACTCGAAAACTAGATATTTTCTATCATTTTGTAGTTTTCAGGTGAAATACAGGAAAATGACAAAAAAACAAGGGAAAAAGGACTCAAAGTGTAAATATTTAAAGAATGTTACGGCGCAACACCAAATATGGTTACGCCGTAACATATATTAAGCAAGTACAAAGATCAAGGGCAACTTTACGGCGTAAAACCATATCTAGTTACGTTGTAACCATGTATTTTGGAAGGAAATCTTACCCAAGATAGAGTTACGGCGTAACACCCCTTATGGTTACGCCGTAACCATAAAGATCCACAAATATGGAATGAAGATCATGTACTTATGGACATTATTTGAAGGTTATGGCGTAACACCATATCTGGTTACGCCGTAACAATTGCTTAAATATGGAATGCCGTGTAACAAGGTTCTGCGTAACACAATTATAAGTTACGCCGTAACAGGTTCAATACCTATAAATAAAGGCCTCATTCAAGCTATTCCGACATCACTTCCTCCACAGCCAATTAGAGAGGCGAAAAAGGCTTCCAACCTTCGAAGAATTCCACCTAGAGTCCAAGGGAGATCACACTTTACTTACTTTTTGTATTTAATCGTTCAAATACGAATACTGTAAGAATTATGAGTTTTCAATCTATGATTTCTTCTATTTCTTGTTGTGTTTCCGTTACCATGAGCGGCTAAGCACTTAAAGTGTTGGCCTAGTTATGTAGTTATGTTTGTTATGATTGTTTCCTGTTAGATTATGGTTTCATTAGATATTCCTTGACTATCGTGTAACCCTAGGTTTTGGTAGTACGGGTGGTTTGGACCTTGCTTGCCCTATTATTAGATTATCTTGTCAATATGGGATCCAAAGGGTACTAGGGAGGATCACTAACTCCTTGCCTAGTGTAGGAACTAACCGGTCACCGCACTTAACACTCAATATACTTAAAAAGCACAGGAACTCTTTCAGAGAGGGTTAATAATATGTATAGGTTATTAGATATGTTTTGGGAATAGTTGGGGTTAATCACTTCACTGCAACCGGATACTTAACCTCCTTATGGATTTTGTATTGAGTCAACAATCGCGGGAAGTATAGGTAAACTGCAAATTCATATTCAAGTCTATCGACCTAGAAACCGCTAATGAAACAATGGTTTAACATTGACATGAAAACGTTTTTCATAACAGTATAAAAAATAACTAGGTTAGCACGTTTTCTCTCTTGATATCTCATACTCCTTTAATATTTAGTAAGTTATTTTATTGTTATTTTAATTCCTTTCAATTCAAATCAAAAACCATTTTCTAAACATGACATTTTAAATTAAAATTAATTACAACTTAGCCCTTGGGATGACCTCGGATTTACCATTCTGTACTACCCAAGATCGGGTTCTCTGACCGTTAGTGCGTTGTCAGGTAGATCGAGTTTTATAAATTTAAAACTTGGTAAAAATATATTTTAAAATAAAATACGCATCAAGTTTTTGGCGCCATTGCCGGGGAGCTAAAAATTAGTAATAGTTTGAATTTCTATATATATTTCCTTTGGTAAATATATTCTTCTAGTTTTTCTTGTAAGTTTTCAGATATGGAAGATGATGTAGACATCAGTGCGCTCACCATAGAGCAGTATATAGCTTTGATTCCAGATGACATTAAACTAGGCATAGTGAACCCCAAGATTGGCGATGACGTCGAATTTGAGATAAATGCAAACTTTATGAGGGAATTAAGATGCAAACTTTTCGCAGGCACCGATGATGAAGACGCTTACGAACATATGCGTACGGTATTAGAGATTGTGGATCTCTTCCACTTCCTTGGCGTCACTCATGATTCAATTATGCTTAAGGTATTTCCAATTACACTCAAGGGACGAGCCTTGAGATGGAAAAAAAGGCTTCCAGCAGGGACAATCTATAACAACCAACAATTTTCCTCTATGTAATTATCCATCTATTAAATTAGATGCAATTTTCCTCAGTGTAATTTCCATCTATTAAATTAGATGCAACCATTTTCATGGAAAGATTTTTGCTTTATTTCATCCATAATGTAACGTAACTTACATAACCAAAGTAAAAGTGCTCATGCAACCTACTAATGCTAATTTCATCAACGTTTATATCAAATAAACGTCATGATATGTCAAGCAATATGTTTTAAACTCCATTTCTACCATACGTTATCTATTTAACATACTATTTATAACGTTTATTATAAAACGGCTTTATACGTTAAACGTTTATATCAAAACCCCAATTACAAGTAATGTTTTTATACAAAACAAATGTACAAGCCTTCAAGGCATGTGTACAAGTGATCAATGCACAAAATTTAAATTACATTTTCCCTCCTAAACTAATGTACAACTCGTTTAAGCTTATAGTACAATTCGACTATGCATAGAATTCAAATTGGACTATTTCCCTCTATTTTCTTTCAAGTTTGCATATAACTTGTTGAGCACAAGTTACAAACACATCAAGCACACATTTAAACATCATTTCCCTCCCTAACCCTAACCTATACTCGTCCAAAACCATAAACCCTAACCCGAAAACCCTAATGACCCATAACCCCCTAAACCTACTTCTAAACCTAATCCCAAGCAAGCTAGCACTCACCACCATGATCCACCACCTTGCTAAGAACCTCCATCACCTCCTTGTCACCTCCTTTGGTAACTGAAACCTTACTATCCTCCTTACACCTCTCCATGCTAGTCCCTAGCCCTCCTTAGTCATACCTAGCATCTTTTGGTCACTACTCTACTACACCTTGGTAACTACTTCTCCTAAACTTGGCCTCCAAGTGTTTCGAACACCATATAAACCGAAACACATGCACACTTCAAAACTCATCACTAAAACTTAAACCATACCTCTAAATCATAATCTAACCAAGCTAAGGAAAAGAACAGAGAAAGTATACACCAAGTAGAAGCCAAGTTAAGAAGAAAAGGTCCTTGATTCATCTCCTAAAAAGGTTTCGTGTCTCATTTGCTTGTTTTGACCCATTTTCGCCCATTTTGTGTGCTAGTAAGTTTTCTACTTGTTCTTTAAGTTCTTATACATTTAAGATCATGTATGAACTATGTTATAACCATTTGATCAAGTTAAAACTCTTTTGAAATCATAAAACCAAACCGAACCCTAACCATGCCTTAGTTCGACCCATATTGATGCCCTAATCTAGTCGAAACCTAAAATAAGCTAACTAAAGCTTGTTCTAATCTTATTAAGCTTCCATTCATCTTTTAAGATCACTTGGAATAAGCCCTAGAACCCTAAGCCTACTCGTTGGTTTTTCCTAAATCAAACACTCCCTTTAAAACCCTAAAACCCAATTCCGTATATCTAATAAGCTATAATTCATAAGCTGTCATAATAAGCTATTTTTATAAGCTCCCTTATCACTTTTATACACTTATAAACTAATCCTAAAAGCCCTAACCCATCGTGTTAAGATTCTAAAACTAAACGTGCCCATTTTGGATTTTCAAACTCATAAGCTCATTTCATATGCTACAAGCTCGTAAAACTAACTTATTTTAGCTTATAGTAATAAGCTATAAGATGCAAATTGATTTTGAGATCAAAAATACAAAGATTATGGAATTTGGACTAAAAACGCAAAACATTTCATGCATAAGGGTATATATTGTAACTTTTGAAATTATTAAACTTTTGGGCCAAAAATGTAATTATCCTAAAGTTAAACTTCAAGGGTTTATTTTGCCATACTCTAAAGTTAATGGTTAAAATCTTTAAAATATAATTAAAAGGGTTAAAAGTGTAAATTAATATATACCAAGGGTATGTATTGTCATTTTCATATTCTCAAAGGTATATTTAAATATTATAAGACATAATTTTATTAAATCCCGACACATTTGTCGTTATCATTCGTCGATCGAAACACTATAAAATAATTATGTTATATATTTAACATAATTTATCATCCACTAGCTTTTAAAGAAACTTAAAAAGATAAAATCCTATCATTTAAACTATAACGTATCACGTTACTAGGGAATTTCATGTGAGGGGCTTTCATTTGGGTAGACGTTTTGCCGAGTTGCTGGATTTACGATGTAAAGTGTCCTAGCTCATCAAACGTTTACTGCATGACCTCTGGATTATGATAGCCCGAACAGTGATACGATGTTTTCACAAACTAATAAACAAAAATCATTTACGTTAAACTTTATGAAATAAAGTTTTGAATCAATCGAACTAAGACTTGACATATTACCCCAGGTTGCGTGACGAGGCCGTTTATTTCCAATTGAGTCACTTTTGACATCAATCAACTACCTTATTAAGGTGAGTTCATAGTCCCACCTTTACATGTTTTCTAAATCCCGTGGGGAGATACATGCTATAAACCATGGATACAAGTATTTTCAACTGTATGCTATCTTGATATATTATTGCCTAAGTACCTCCATTTTCCATAAGGCCACACTATCATGAACTGTTAATTACTTTGCGAAGTAAGCGCGAATGCCGTGAATAGATCTATTGGGATTGAACTTCCCCGTCCAGGTTCTGGTATATTCATGGCCAGCGGACGCATTTCATTTGAGGAACTCTGGGTGATTAGCAAAGCACCCGCTTGGGGCAACAACTTATGAATAACATTTACTTAAGGCTTCGGTGTCATGAGCTTAGTGCAATAATATAATATTATTTACCATGATAATTGTATTCATTGCAATTATTACTATTACATTCACTTGTATTCAACCATTATATTGCAAACTTGTTAATTTCACTCAACCTTTGTGTTGACCTTTTTAGCATGTTTATCTCAGGTAATTGAGCAACCTATGGCACGGAGTGACATTGAACTTGAGGACGTCCAAACTTGTTATTATTCAAACTCTATGTTTTCATATGTATTTTGGGATCTCTTTTGTAAAACTCTGATATTTATTGAATGATAACTAAATTTTCCAAAACGCCTCTTTTGAGTCGTTTTCTATGATTATGACTGTTGATTCATGAAGTAATACCCCAATTTAGCTTCCGCTGCTATATGTCAAATAAGGGGGTGTTACACAATCACTACATGGGATCGCCTTAAAAATGAATTTATTTAGAGATATTATCACCCTTTCTTAACTGCCAAGAAATTAGAAGTAATCCATAATTTCAAGCAAGAGAGGGATGAGACATTGTATCATGCTTGGGAAAGATACAATGATCTTCTTTACCAATGTCCGCTGCACGATCTGAACTGTCAACAGAATGTTCATATCTTCTACACTGGATTAGACATCTCCACCCGCAGAATTCTCGACTCTAACGGGTTCATTCCTCTGATGACACCAACACAAGCCCAATAATTCAATTACAATCATTGGCAGACCATTCGCATGACTAGTACGATGAAACAACCACCTACGGAAAGAATTTAATGGATGTCGCTGGACAACGTTGATGCCATTACACGAAAGTTATTAAAGGGGAACAGCCAAAACCAAAAAAAAGAGTCCCTCTAAAAAAAAGATGAGAGACAATCAAGCATAGCAGATATATGGAATCCTTGGAAGAAACCATCATCAAATTTTGCGAAGACACAATTAAAAAACAAACCGCGGATGATGAAAGGATGAGGAAGATCCTTGAAAATACGAAATCGAACATAAGGGCACTTAAAACTACAACAAATAACCTACAGGAAAAAGCTTATCAATTAGCCCATAAAGTCCTCACTAATACAGGAGAAAAAGTCAAGGCAATAACGACAATGGGTAAGGAGAACATGAAGGAGCCGTTTTCTCGTGACTTATCTCCTACGCCGTTTCTAGGACATTTGAAGGAATAAATGGGTAGCCCTTACAGAACTCATGAAACCGTTAGCATGATTGTAAATCCTGAGGAAATTCATAATGCGAAAGCGCAAAAAGATGAAGGGGACATGGATGTCGGTTGGGACATTACAAGCAAGGATGTAGAAAGGTTAAGGCAATTTCTAACACCTACCATACACACTTTACCCAACCTTGAACTAGTAGTGCAACCATATATACCACTAGGACCAGTCCATGATATGGATAAAATTGTAAAGGAAAAGGAACAGGATTATGATATTTCTCTAAATGATAGCATAATGCAACCTTTGACCCTTAAGACGGTTCACATCACACCACTTGATGACGATTATGTAGCACCGACTACAAATCCTATGCCTAACAAGCAATTAAACAAATTCAAGGAGGAATTTTCTGATATTACAAAGGTTACAAAAAAGGAATATGATAACCCTGTTATAAAGACATATGATTGTGAGACCTTCATTTAGAAATTACTTCACCAAGTGAGCCAATCATCAAGGGGAAATGAAATCTTAGGATCAGTATGGTTCTAATTTGTCATTCCCCTACCCAGTAGCAAATCGTGGTGTTCATTGCTACTCTTACTCATCCTTAATCTCAAGTGAGAGAAGGAACACCTTATTAATTGACAAATAAGGGTGGAGTCACCCCATGACTATCTTTCATTTTGCATTAGTTGGTTTGCATGTTTGTTACTTTGTTTTGCAGAATCCAGAAGCTAAGAGGCAATTATCAAGACCGGCTCGACTCATAATCATGTGGTAACTTTGTTGAATCTTCAGCAGTTACGACGTAACAACTTTATTTTACGCCGTAACCATTATAGTTACGACGTAACCCATTTCACGGTTACTCTGTAACACTTTAAAAACTTAAAAATTTTATACCCACATGATTACGACGCAACTACTAAGGTTACGTTGTAACCTCCTTCTGAAATTCTAAAAATTTAAGTTTTAAACATGTCTAAACCTTGTATACGTAAATGGACTTTGTGGGTATGTTCTCTGGAAGCCCTCAAGAGACCAAAATCGTCCACTTGGGCCACCAAGTTGTTTAAAAGGCTTGTTGCATATGCTAAATGCAACCGTGATTCCTAGGAAAGTGAGTTAGGTTTGTATTTCCTGTACACTTCATAATTCTTGTAGAACGATTTTATGCTTTGGTTTGTTTTTGTGATCACAAGGGATAAAGATCTTGTGGGAAGACGGAAATAATCTAAAGATTTTCGCCAAATTTCACGTTTCGAAGCAATGCTCAGGGAGTTTCTTGTCTTAATTCTACTATTTTCTTTTTATTTCATTTTCTTAATGTACCATAGGGACATTGTACAAATCAAGTGGGGGGATGGGAGTAGAATTAATACTTGACGTATGTTTTGCCTCTGATTTTCTAGTTTTTTTGAAAATTATGCCAATTTTAAAATTTTTGACATTTTTTTCTTAAATAACTAGAATTAATCTTTGCCGAATGCACATTACTTTTTATTATTACTTGGTGAGATTTATGCCTAACATTCTGTTTCCATCATATTATTCAAAAATCCACCAAAATATTGAGTGTGCCGGTAGTATTGTAGACTTTAGAACTTGGCATGTACATCATTTCGAGACCTAATTGATTAGCAGGAATAGATAGTTCAAGAAGGCAACACTTAGGAATTCACAAAAATAGCCTATATGTGTGTATTTATCGACTTGTTACACTGACTTGTCGACCTCCCGTTATAAACTCTTTTGTTGCACTCATTATTAGTGCAAGATACCCCTAGATCACCATTGTTAAACAAATCTATGTTTTCACCCAATGTTATATGTATCATTACACCATTTCACCTTAACCTACCCTGTAGTCTATAGTTATCTTTGTGTTGAAATTTCTGGCTACTTAAGTCTATGGTTCGGGAGAATGAGAACGAAAATTTTATGCATTCGTGGAAGACCAATCAGTTATGATCTACAAAGACCTCCCTGTATCACCACTTTCGACATTATTTATCTCAAGTGGGAGGATGTGTGTATAATATCGGATGTTGCAGGGGCAATAATTAAAGATATAAACTCCTGTAACATTTGCATATTTATCATGAAGAAAATAAAGAAAAAATGGTGAAACAAAAAGCCACCCATGTGCTAAACAAAATGTAAAGATGGTGCAAAATAAAAAAATAAAAAAAGAAGCATTTTAGTGAAGAAAGCTCAACACCATGCACCTTTTCTATCCTCCGGATACAGTTATCCGATCCACATGTACACTATGCCTATACACAGGTGAAGGGAGTATCTATCGACCTCGCAGTGTCTGAACTGTTTTGACTCTGCATTCATTTTTGTCACCAATAGTTAAGCCTGATTTCATCGATTCTACTGAGTGAGTCACATAGGTGCAGATTGGTCACAAATTTTTAAAGATTTATACAACACGTATTGCGATATTATGCGCATCAATTATGAGTAGTTTGTGCTAAAGTTTAAACAGCCCATCATTGAGATTGCATCTTAACTTCAAAAGCGTAGAATACATAATTTCATTTCATGTAGTATATAAAGCTCATTTTATTTGGGAGTAAGGCATAAAATGATCAAAGATACAGAGTCTTAAAACCATTATCCACAGATGATTTCACAGCATCCAAAACAAGTTGACTTGCTCTACTGATGCCACCCCACCTTCTATCGGGTGTAATCATGGAATCTTTTATTCCCTGCACCAGCCTCGAAAACTCTTGAACCATTAAAGCCTCTTGTGGAAGCTCATTGTGTACTTGGACCTCTTGCTCCGCAGCATTCCATCCGAGATGCAGATCAGCAAAAGATGCACGTGACGTGAAACAATATGGAGCTGAAGTCTCTTCATAAGGAATGATCAAATCTTCAACATGGAATGAACCTTTGGATCCCAAGACCGTTACATCCATCGTCTCGTGTGATAGGAACGAGCAATAAAAGGTTGCAGTCGTTCCCTCTTGCTCCCAGTGACACGCAACAGTGGTGGACATGATGACTCCATTGGGGTTTCGAATTGTTGCAGGTAAAGCTGTTACAGTTGTGGGTAATTTATAGTTCATTGACCATAAAATCGCTCCGATGCAGTACCATCCAGCATCCCCTAATGCTCCTAAGCTGTCTAAATCAGCTTTTGTTCTGATGTTGTTCTCAAAAAATTCTGGGGGTGGCAAGTATGACGAAGAACTGTAGATCTTCATATAAAATAGAGCTATTAAGGGATACACTATCCAATTAATGAAATATTAAGTTTATTTTGGATATGAAGAATTTTTACTTATCATATATATATCCAGTTTACATGCGTAGCTTTAAAACTAGTTTTTTAGAGAACTAGAGCTGTTTATCTCAAATATCAAAGCATAAAGTATTTACAAAAAGAGTGACATTTAGTGACACATAAAAACTGTAACTAATCTGAGTTTCCAGTGACATATATTTGAACTGTAGGTAAAGATTATAGTTTTGTTGTGTATGGATAATTTTCATGAAAAGTTATGTCACAAAGTTAATAATATATACCCACTAATTTTGTGTCAATTTATATTAGTCTATACCAACACCATCTTTAGTTACATTACTTTATCAGAATAAACACTTAAACGTTTGTGACACTTTCTTGACTTATAGTGACAATTGAAACTTTTTAGGTGACACTTATTTCTATGTGTCACTATTAGCAAGAAGAAAACAAGAAGTACGTGAACAAGATCAGTAACAAAGAAAATTAATGATGTTACCGTTTTAACTTCACCAAAGAGCTTAGGATCCAAAAGGAACTCCTTCATCCTTGCTGTTCTAGGATGATGATACCACATACTTCCATCCATGAACTGTACACCATTTGATTCACATGCTTCAAGTATTTGATCTAGCTCACCGACATCTAGAGCAGTTGGTTTCTCCAATAGAACATGTTTTCTCTTATTTGCAGCCATCACAGCCCATTTTAGATGAAGGCTTGTTGGCAATGGAACATACACGGCATCAACATATGGATCATCTAACAGTTCCTCATAGCTGCCATAAATCTTTAACAACTCAGGCAAGTTGTTATTAGTGGAAAATTGTTTCGCTTTTTCAATCGTTCGGCTGGAGATTGCGTAAACGGTCGAATTTGGTGACAGAGTTATGGCTCGGCAAACTTTTCGTGCTATTTCAGCACATCCTAAAATACCAAAACGTACCAACGTTTTCTCATCAGCCATACTTTATTTTTTCGGTACTCTTTGGAAGATAAGATACCAAAAGGTGAAATCAATGTGAACCAACAAATTTGTTTTATTGCAAAAGGACTACATTTCTAAAAGATGTGGCAGTTATTATAGTGGGACATGCAAGTGTCTATTCATACTTATGCCTTCAACATCCTTCGGTTCTAGTAGTAATAAATTCATGGTAAACTCTATCTAAAAGAATAATTAATATATAACATATTCACGGACAAATCCACTGACAGTGGATCTACAGTGCTACAGTAATGAGTCAGCCCAATTTTTATTTTTTTTTATTTTTTATTTTTTATTTTTTAAATTATTTTGTTTTTGATTTTTTTTTAATTTGTATGCAAAAAGTAGGAGGGAAAAAAATATTACAAAAGTTCTGATTTATTCAGATAAAAAAAATACCCACGGAAACATCTTCGATACCTAATAACTTTAAAATAATCGATATGGTCACAAACGTACAACTCATTATATTTAAAAAAAACTCATATAGCAAAAAAAAAACAACACTTTAAACATGGGGCCCAACATATAAGCCATATAAAAAAAATTACTAATATACACATTTGTCGACAAATCCACTGTCGTTTTGCACTGTAGCTGCTACAGTACGCTACAATGCTACAGTAACGGCGTGACCCAAAATCTGGCCCAAAGTAAAAAAAAAAACTAGCCCAAAATAAGCCTAAAATCTGGCCCAACGTAAAAAAATATATAAAACGGTCCTTCAACTTTTAACTATTTACGATTTTCTTACACAAAATAACCTGATTACCGAAATCCAGCAAACACCTCTAGTAACCTAGTACCGAAATTGGTGGACCGAATTAGGGTTTAACCTAAATCGGTAGAACCAAAAATGAAAGAACCCGAACCCTTTGTTGGTTGTAACCTGTTGTCAACCTTGAGAACCGTTAAACCAAACCACCAAGAACCTGCTATGATCAAACGAGCTAGTGAGATACCTAAATCTCACCTTAAAACCCTTATGAGGTTTACCGAAAATCAAATAGCAAGTAGTAAAACCGAAACCCTAATAAACGGTATTCGGTGGACTTTTTGGGAGAGAGAGAGATTGAGTTTTGCTGAGATTTGAGGTTGTGTGAATCGTGTATATGAGCTAGGGAAGTAGGTGTATATATAACCTACAAACCCTAGTTCTAGAAGGAGTAGGAAGCTACACTTCCACTCTTATCACAATACCTTTCCAAGCCTTATCTCTTAGCCCCCTGAATCAAATCTAATACTTATTCAAAATCATATATGGATCGGCTTCACAAGAGGTCCAAGTGATTTGAGTATTGTCGTTTAAGTCCTTTAGGTTCTATTCACATTTAAGCTTATTACACACAAGATAATAACTTAAAGTCATTTCGTGAAATAAATGTGTTTTATGTGTCTTAACGTGTGTGTCCCCAATAGGCTCACATATTTCTAGTCGTATTAGAACTAATCCAACTAACATAATCCAATAGCTCCCACTTGGGAGTTGGAGCAGCAGACTGCCCATATACTAACGACGAAAACGTCTAGCAACACTCACATTCGTTGTTAAAACTAAAAATGTCTGAGATCAAGTTTCAAAAACATTCTGAGTAGCATGGTTATGTATCTCTTGCTATAAGCATCCCTTTGTTACAGATACCGTTAAACCATGGATATGGATCCTAACTCATTCCATATAGTTTAACCATTTAGATTCTTGTTATAGAACTTAATTCAGATATACCAAATGTAATCAAGAATCATCTTGCATTACCCTTTGGGTTCGGCCAAACAATTATCTGATTAATTCTGGAAAGGCGCCAATGGTATCATTTCGTACATATCAAGTGGAGGAACAAATTCTTTGTTGAATACAAGTGTTGTGAATGCTGCTTCACATCACTTCTAATAAGCCTTTATAACTACCATTTTCATGACAGCGTTTGACTTAGAATTAAAA